>APFE030659212.1:436-38814 GCA_000404065.3 Pinus taeda
GAGACTACCAGCTTGATTTTTCATTATGTTCCTTTCAATGTTACAATACATATTTATACATGTCGAAGCATCCAATACCATGGACCGAAAAACCATCGCATCCAAAACCATGGACTGAAAACCATCGCGTCCAAAAAACATAAGCGTAAATCATGCACAAAACCATAGGTGGGTCCGCTCAACCTAACATAGGGTCCAAAACCAAAATTTTCCAGGGCGCTGCCCCAAACCCCATATAGTGGGGTTACGGGTACCCCTCAAACCCCTTGTTAACTATGTGGAAAGAATATAACACAACCCAACACTTTCACCTCCCTTTTCTCCTAATTTCCATTATTTTCATAAATAAATGTGCAAAAAATTTCATTTTTCCTTTCCAAATACTTTTCCATTGCCTTTGCTAATTTTCTTAGACATTAATCAATCACCATTGATCCCTATCACTATGTTTTTCCCCAACATTCAGCTTGGAATAAGTGTCACATCAACCGTGGTTATTATTTTTCCTTTATTAACTTTTATTACATGGAAATTTCACCAGGGTTGTTACAGAACCCTCTCCCTTGGGGGAACACTTTCCTCAGTGTTAAACAACACCTACACCCAACAAGGTTGTTGTAAGAAAAACATACTTCCCATGGAGCTTTATAACTTAGCTCATTGCAGTATTTACAATGATCATCCTGCTAAGAACAAAACCAACATGACAACATAATAAGTATAAATTCATAATGAAATGACACCCATATGACTTATTGGAGTTTTATAACATAGCTCATGGCAGTGTTTACATCCATATACATATGTACATATACAAAACATCGCCAATAAATGTACCAAAAACATATACCAAAACATTCTCTCAACTAGCGAATAAGAAAGGATACATAGTCTGTGTTTGATCCTCCATCTCCCATGTAGATTCATCAGGCCCAAAGTCCTTCCATTGCACTTTAACCTACTCGATTGGTCGGTTCTAGAGCATGAGCATCTTTCTCTGCAAAATTCATTGCAGTTCTGGTTAGAATTCTCTTTCTGGATCCACCTACAATAGAGACTAGTCAATCACATGATCAACATATTTAACGTACTTCTTAACCAGTGACACATGGAAAACATCATGTAATTTCACTGTCGGAGGTAGTGCAATTCGATAGGCTACTTGCCCAATCTTCTCAATAATCCAAAAAGTTCCACAAAGTCGGGATGCCATCTTGGCACATGATCCAATCCACAAAGATCTATTCTTTGATTTGATGTACAAGTACACATGTTCCCCAACCTGGAACTCCTTGAATAACCTATTATAATCTAAAAATTGCTTCTGCCTATAATATTATGCTTTCAAATTCTTCTTGATTACCTGTATTTCCTGCTCCATGTCTACCAACATGTCCAGTCCAATCAACACCCTATTAACTGGATCACTCCAACTAATGGGACTATTACAACTCCGCCCATAAAATGCCTCAAACAGACTCATCCTCAGTGACTCCTGGTAACCATTTTTGCAAGTGAACTCTACCAGTGGAAGGTACAACTCCCACTAATGTTTTTGATGCATCACATACATCCTCAAAATGTCCTCCAACATCTTGTTAACCCTCTTTGTCTGTCCATCTGTCTACCAATGATAAGTTGTATTGAAGGCCAACTTTGTGCCCAAACCTACAAATAACTCCTTCCAAAATTTGGAAGTGAACTTCACATCCCTATCTGGCACAATATTCTTTGGAACTCCATGAAATATGACCACATCTCTCATGAATACCTGTGCTACATCACTCACTAAGAATGTAGACTTCACTTGAATGAAATGCACTACCTGTGTCAATCTTTCCACCACTACCATGATGGAATCATGTTGTCTCATTGTCATTGGCAAACTTGTGATCATTTCCATGGAAATGACCTCCCATTTCCTCTAGAATCAAAATCAGTTGTAGCAGTCCACCTAGATGCTTACACTTTGCATTCACCTATTGACAATCTAAGCACCTAGCCACCAACTCTGATACGTCTCTCTTCAAATTCAGCCAATAATATAATTTCTTCACTCCTGTCAACATCTTCTGATAACCTGGGTGATCTGAATATGGTTTTGCATGAAACTCCCTTAGATCACCTTCTTGAGCTCATTGTTATCTGGCACATATATCTTGTCCCTAAATCTAACCAATCCATTTTTGTGAGATGATAGTCTACATCCTATGCACCTGCATATGTAACTGTACATGTACCACTACTTATACATGTACTCGTACCACTACCTATACTTATACCTATACTTGTACTTTTACCACTACAGGTACATGTACCTATACTCTGCTGCAACTTGTGCACAATCTCCATATACCTGTCATCCTGCTGACCTGCCTGCAAGATCCTATCCTATAAATTTGTC
This sequence comes from Pinus taeda, assembly GCA_000404065.3. Lineage (NCBI taxonomy): Eukaryota > Viridiplantae > Streptophyta > Pinopsida > Pinales > Pinaceae > Pinus > Pinus taeda. Next base: position 2,841 of record APFE030659212.1, read on the forward strand.
CCATAAGAGATCATAGCTTCTATGTGATTCCCAGGTATCCACCTGATAAGAGAATATGCCATTGTGTTCTCTTTACCTTTGATATACCTAATCTCAAAGTGGAACTCACTAATCATGTCCAACTACTGATCCTTCATGCCATTCAGATTTGGTTGGTCAAATAAATACCACAAACCACTGTGATCACTCATCAAAACAAACCTCCTGCCAAGAGGATAGTGCCTCCACATATTCAATGCATGTATGATCACTTCCAACTCAATATCATGTGTCAGGTAGTTCTGCTCATGCTCACTCGGTTTCTGTGACTCATAGAATACCACATGTCCATTATGCATAAGGACTCCACTAATTTCTCTCTTCCAAGCATCTATACATACTACAAACTCTTTGTTCATAGATGCAATCTTTAACATAGGTGCATGTCAACAACTGCTTGAGTTGCTCAAAACTAGTCGCACACTCCTCATCCATTCAAACTTCTTACCTTTCCTCTGTAGTGATGTGATAGAATAAGTAATCTGTGAGAAGTTCTTGATTAACCTCCTATAATAACCTTCTAATCCCATGAAGTATCTCACCTCATCCACATTCTTGGGAACTTCCCACTCTATGATAGATCTTACTTTTCCGGGTCCACTGTTATGCCATCCTTGGAAACCACATGCCCCAAGTAGTGTACCTCAGTCTGAAAGAAGCTGCACTTGTTGAGCTTAGCATACAACTGATGCTCCCTCAAAAATCTCAACACTATTGCTAAATGCTCAACATGCTCTTCTTTTTTTTTTAAACATACCAATATATTATCAATGAACACAATAATAAACTTGTCCAAATATGGATGCAACACACTATTCATCAAGCACATAAAGGTAGTTGGAGAATTAGTTAAACCAAATGGAACTACCAAAAACTCAGAATGCCCATACCTAGTTCATAAAGTTGTCTTGTATGTGTCCTCTTCTTTAATGCATACCTAATGATATCCAGATCTCATATCAATCTTTGAGAACATTTTTTCTCCCTCCAACTAATCGAACAAGTCATCAATCCTTAGTAACATATACATGTTCTTGATGGTCACTTTGTTTAACTGCATGTAATCAATGCACACCCTGAGAGTACCATCCTTATTTTTCACAAACAAAATCGATGTGCCCTATGGCGATACACTTGGCCTAGTGTATCCCTTGTCCAACATTTCCTTCAACTGTAGCTTCAACTCTATCAACTCAGGTGTACTCATACTGTAAGGTGCCTTTGATTCCTAAGCTACCCCTAGCACCAACTCAATAGAAAAATCTACTTCTATGTGGGGTGGAAACTCTAAAATATCTATATGAAATACATCCTGAAACTATTGTAGAACTGAGTACTTGCTCAAAACATCTGCATCCTCAAATTCTTTACCTTTGTCACTTGAAAATTACACTACAAATAACACACACCCTTTCCTGCGACTACACTTGGCCTACATAGTTGTCACCATTCTATTTGATGTTTCTTTCTTCTTACCCCACAAGACTCTTTGTTCCCCATTTTCATCCAATCACTTAATGGTTTTGTCATAAAAATCCACCTTGATACTATGAAGGTATAGCCAATCCATGCCCAAAAACATATTGTATGATCCCAACAGAAATACATTCAAATTTGTTCAGGTAGACATGCCATTTGAAATCAAATGTACAAGCTCTTACCCAGTGATGAACTCTCTTCTTGGTACCTGTAAACAACTGCACTAACCAATACTCTACATGCACTTATTTATTCAAGCTACACTTATCCACTAGGTTAGGATTAACATAACTATAATTAGATCCATGGTCAATCAAAATAGAAACAACTTGATCACAAAACTTATCATCCATCTCAATGACAGATGTATGATGATCTTCCTGTCTGTTATCGAGCATTGCATAGATCCTAGGAATACTTTATCCAACATCTCCCACTGTCTTTTCCTCCTCAACACCGTAGATATGCAATCTACCACTTGACACTGTGGACAATATCTCCTAAGATGCTCTCCTCCACAAGTCCAACACTGCAAAGGCTTCCATCCTTCATCCTTATTCTGCTCCTTAGATCGAATTCCATGTCCTATATCAGATGCATTAAACTTCTTAAATTGAATTGCATTCTATTTATTACATGTACCCTAAAGTCTTTCTTTCTTCTTGTCCCATTTGCATTTGTTTTTTACATTGCCTTTTCAGTCTGACTTAGTCTCATATTTTCACTTTGATTGCTCGTAAAAATGCTTTAGCTTCTCAATGGCCTCCTCCAATGATATAGGCCCATTAAACACAATCATGTCTTTGAATGTAATCGAAAACCCACTAATAAATCTTTGAATCTTGGCCTTCTCCTCCTTGAGGTAAGGCACATACCTCAACAACTCTAGAAATCTGCTATTATACTCTTCATTTGTCATCAATCCCATCTTTAGCTCATAGAATTTTTTTCCCTATTGTCATAGTACCTCTCCAATAGGTACTTCTTCCTGAATAGTCTCTCAAATTCACTCCAAGTCAACTCCTCCTCATAAATATCTTTGACGTTATTTACATCTTCCCACCAGATATATGCTTTACCTGTAAGACTGAATTTAGCTATTATGGCTCTCATGTTCTCTGAGTAATCGTGCAATATGAAGAACTTAATAATTCCAAGCAACCATGCTTTTGCATCCTGTGACTTCTTCATAACTCCATCAAATGTAGGTGGTTTTTATTTCTTAAAATCGTTCGGCAAATGTCCCCTTTCACTGTCCTGCAAGGATGATAACAATGCCGATCATAATGCCCGTCAGAACCAGAACTAGAATAGTACCTATGTCTATCACCTCTCCTATCTGGAGTTTCCAAGAAGCTTCCATCTCTAATCATGCCATCTCTATCTGACATGTGCTCACCATGAGACCTACTGCCATATGCCCCATTAGTTCTGTCCTCCTACTCATGGCTAATCCGAAGTGTTCCATGTCGCTGCAATTCTGACAAACTCTGAAGTATCACTGCATTTACCTTTGCTTGTTTCTTTTGTTCCTATATGATTTTGTCATTTTCTACCTTACAACTTCTTATTCTTGCCTTTAATATTCTCAGTGTGTCTACCAAATTAGAAGAGTGCCCAACAACGCACTACTCATATGATCCATAAGGAGAGTCTCGGGAACTATTGTCTACCATCTTGCTAGTCATATTTTATATTCTTCTTTCAAGGTATATCATGTCAGCTAAACTAAATCACAATAAACCAACGTACCTTAGCATAATTCGGGGAGGATACCTCATTTGCACGATCAACAAATAAGCATAATACATGTATATCAAAATCATGACAACATATAGAAATATAAACCATAATCATATAACCATATAACCATCATTTTAGCTAGAGTCCAATCATCAATGCATGACCATATCAACTAAACATACCATTATTGCATGCATGACAACAATCTTCCACATCACTATACACTTGACCACATGTGAATACTAACATACATAAACAATGCATAATCAACCATACACTCATGACGAATTTTATACAGGAAAATGACCCCCTTATCAACTTAGAGGAGAAAGGCAAGATGACTAAAAGATTGACCAATTTCACATGCCTATTTGTCAAGCTAACGCTCCCCAAGAACTAGCAAGGTGCTTTATAAAGCTTCCTAGCGATGAATTAGGTGTGTTAGTCCCTAGGGTAACTCTTTGTGTTGCCCTAGGGGCGGTGTTAGTAAAATTTAGTGAGTTTTTGTAGGTCAAAGGAGTGAGTTGACTGAATAATATCCCAATATTCACTCATATGTCAGCCCATAAAACAGGGAAAACATCTAGATTCGACCTGTTTGAGGAATTACTATTCCTAACGAAGTCTAACAAATAGGAAAAGAGTGATAAAGGATGGAAACATCCCATCTCTTTCCAAAAATAACTCATTAAAAATTGGCAAGGCTTATCCTCTCATGCTATATATTTGAGGCTTGGAACATTGTGAAAGAGGTTGAAAGTATTGAAAGGATTGCCTATTAAATGTCGAAACTTTGCATTAGACATTGGCTCATCACGATTTTAAGAAGAGAGAGAGGGAGAGGAGCTAGAGGAGTAAGGGAAGATTGATGCAACTAATGGTTGTAATCACTCTTTCCTTTCATTAATATAGACCTGCAGTTGTGTTGTCTACTCCATGGCTTTGGTATTGTGATTTATTTACATGTTTATGCAACACTATTGATTATGAGTAGCATAGATATGTCTCGTTAGATATCCTTATGTATTCTTGTATTGATTATCAAGGTTATATGATGTGATATTACACCTTGCCTTGTCTATGTGAAAGTATTAATTTAGGAGCTAGCTGAGAGGTCTTCCACTCCACTACTTTGAGTTCTCCAGCAACACCACACCAAGATTTGAGGTAAAAATCTTCCTTATTACTTTGATTATCATTTAATTAATATGAATATGTGCATGTATCTTTGTGCCAGCTACAACTAATCTAATCTGTCTGCTAAGGATATTGACAAGATCCTTGAGGGTATTTCCACCAAAATCACATGTGCATTAATCCTTATAGTAGAATTGGTGACTCCTCAGTTTACTGAGCAAGGAAAAAGAGAGAAAATAACTATGCATGCCTTCTTCATATATTTAACGAGCCCAAAGAAGGGAAAAACTTGAGTTTTCTTCATTTGACTCATTAAAATTTAATGAACATCTATTGAGTTTTTTGTCGTGTGACTCACTAAAATTTCACAATGAATATCGAGTTTACTTAGTCCCCTCGTACTCGTAACAAAAAGAGGAAAATGTCTATTGAGCATAGGTTTATCACTTTATCTAGACTCAATAGACTAACTTACAGAAAAGGAACCATGTCAGGTATACTATTAAACCTTTGTCGCACCGATTAACAGCTATGACAAAGGTAGCCCCCTAGAGTTACTCTTTACGATTTTTTCAAACTCTCTAGACATGAAAACGCCACTGATTTTACGCATATGGACTCATTAAATTTAATTAGATGGGGAAAATTGGAAAACACAATTGTTTTATGTCATTATTTTGGGAATAATTTTTTGGCAACAGTCGTTCCCTTAAACATGGCACTCCCTCAGCAAAATCTCCTTTTTATCGGCCTCTCAAAATGAACCTTACTATCCTATGAGTTTAGCCTATATACCCCGATGTTATTGCATTTATGTATCCTAACACTCTTTGGGGTTCATGAGTCTAGTGCTGCCTAGTTAAAACCTTTGTTCCATGCCTTCTTGTTCAAGGGATCCCTTTATCCTCTGTTCCCTCTATCAAACCATCAAACATATACTTCCATCATGCCCTCTATCAATTTGACCCATTGCTCAAATTTTTTCTTCAAAAAACAATCATTCTTTTCTCGTTCCGTGTCGACTGATGTAGGAAACATTATTTCCTACCTTTCAACATGTCTCTTCCTATCAACTTCAACACTCTATCTAGGAATCAGATCCAGAAACACATCAGTGCCTTGGAACTTGCGGACATCAGTGGTAGGTTACCTTGTGTTTGATAAGGGGTTTTCATTATTGTCTCTTGGTTGAACGATTCTACGAGTGTTTGACAACAAAAACAATATTCGCACTCGCTAGATTGTACTACACATATTTGAGACCATCATCATTATCGATGGTCCTCCTCGCATTTTTTAATAATTTTCATTATTGACTAGTAATGAGACGATTTTGTAAATGTTTGACCTCAATGACTTTATTCACATGTGTAGAAATATTTTGTTAATATGAAGCAATGATCAAGACCTTGGGTAGAGGCTTACATCACTCAACCTTGTTTCCTCTCCCAAGCTGCGTATGTTATTTTTTAGAGATAGCTTATCAAGGTGATCCTATTATGACACAAGTTCCACATTGTGCTTATCGATGGACATGATTGTCATATCTCTTTGTAGAGAAATCACTCTGACATAGCTACTGAGTATGGGAATTCCTGACTTAGGACATGATTTTAGATTTTTTATATATGTGGTTGTAGCAGGTTTCTCATAGTCCCAAAGCTCCAATTTTCTCTCTCTTTTTTTCCAAACATGATAGTTATAAAGTATTTCGACCATCATCTTTGGCTCTGATCTCACACTTTAGGGGGCATTTTTTATATAGGAAAATGACCTCCTCATCAACTCAGAGGCGAAAATAAAGATGACTGAAAGATTGACCAAGTTCAGAAGCCTGTTTGTCAAGCTAACACTCCCCAGGAACAAGCAATGTGATTTATAAAGCTTCCTAGCCATGAATCAGGTGTGTTAGTCCCTAGGGTAACTCTTTGTGTTTCCCTAGGAGCAACGTTAGTCAATTTTAGTGAGTTACTGGAGGTCAAAGGAATGGGTTGACCAAATATTATCTTGATATTCACTCATATGTCAGTCCATAAAGTAGGGAAACACCCAAATTCGACCTGTTTGAGGAATTACTATTCCTAACAAAGTCTAACAAATAAGGAAAGAATGATAAAGCATGGAAAAATCCCATCTTTTTACCAAAAGAAATCGTGAAAGAATTGGAAAGGCTTATCCTCTCATGCTATATATTTGAGTCTTGGGGCATAGTGAAAGAGGTCAAAAGTATTGAAAGGATTTCCTGTTGATTGTAGAAGCTTTGCATTAGACATTGGCTCATAAAGAGGTTAAGAAGAGAGAGAGAGAGAGAGAGAGGAGCTAGAGGAGTAAGGGAAGCTTGATGCAATTGATGGTTGTAATCACTCTTTCCTATCATTAATATAGACTTGTAGTTGTGTTGTCTACTCCATGGCATTGGTATTGTGATTTATTTACATGTTTATGAAACACTATTGATTACGAGTAGCTTAGATATGTGCAGTTAGATATCCTTATGTTTTCTTGTATTGATTATCAAGGTTATATGTTGTGATATTATGCCTCATCTTATCTATGTGTAGGTATTGATCTAGGAGCTAGTAGAGAGTTCTTATGCTCTGCTACTTTGAGTTCTCCAGCAACACCACACCACGATCTAAGGTAACAATCTTTCTTTTTACTTTGATTATCATTTCATTAATACGGATATGTGCACGTATCTTTGTGCCAGCAACATCTAATCTCATCTATCTTCCAAGGATCCCGAGAAGACCCTTGAGGGTATTTCCACCACAATCACCTGTGCATTAATCCTTATAACAATGAGATACTCCACAGTGACCCCATCAACTTCCCATTGTGACCTCACTGCAACCACAACCCATACCATACAAATGCAACAAGCGCATGGTCTTACAACACAAGAAATACATATGAAACTGACATGAATGCATTACCAACACATAGGCCCTCAAGTTTGAGGGGTGAACCATGCTCTGGTATCACTCTGTAACACCCTCCATCTACCCAAGTAACCATCCAACTAGGGTAAACATGTGACAAGAAGTTACTATGATATGACTTAAATCCATATGTGTCAATTAAGGAAGTGGAACCTACAGAACACATCACACAAACCTTCCACATCAGCAACAAAACTCCAGGGATCCATCCCAACCACTAAGGTAACCAACCCCTGAGACCAACTGAAGTTTTAGTGCATCAAACCCCTAAACACTCCCTTGATATGGACGGGGTTTGTCTAGGAGTCCCCAAACACTCCCACAATGAGGGCAACTGAGTGTCGAGGGACTTTCCCCCCAGTGTTGTTCATGTGACTCTGAGATTTGTGCCAATTTTTCTAGCCTGGAGCTTAGGTCACTGCCCAAAACTCAATGACACCTTCAAAAATTTAATTTCTCATGGAACAAATATACATTTGCAAAAACAATGACAAGGGTTACATTGGACCCCTACTAGCCATGACAGCCATTTCATCAAACATGACACAATCATGAAAGCTACAAGTCTTAACAGTAGAGCTGAGCATAAGGGTCTCATACTTATCTGAGAATTTCTAAGAAGCATTTATGCCTGAACACATTAGTTTCAATTCCATCTATTAGGCCATATATACATTGTTCATTCATTTACAAGTAAAAACATGATGAGATCCATACATAGCCAGTGTCATAATACATGTTCATAGCTAGCATAATAACACTAGAAATACTAAGGAAACAACAACCATATAATCCACATATAAACCAGTATAATACTCCTGAATTAACAAAGAGAATAACGTCATATTAATGATGCAAAGGCCAACCAGGTTTGGGACTTTCATAAACCACCTGACCATATACATATTTGAGCCAAATCTCTCTTCATCTAGTCACCCCCATGCCATATTCCAAGCGTGAATGTGGGATCTCATGGAACAATCCATCAAAACCAAACGAGGGCTTCCAGAGGCCAAACCGCATCAACCCATCAAACAATGATTCCACCTCATGGTTGGACATCACAAATCATCACCAGATTGGTCTCTACCTCAGCCTTCCAGGGCTCCAAATTTGTTCCAACCAAGGCTTTCAGGACTAGTAACGCAACCCATAGTTGTCGCCAGGATTCCAGAGCGTTTGTCCAACTAGGTCTTCCAAGGCTACTAATTCAACCCACCAAGGGCTTCTAGAGTGTTTGTCCAACCAAGGCTTCTATGACTAGTAACTCAACCCAATTTGTTACAGGGCTTCCAAAGCGTTTGTCCAATCGGGCTTCTAAGAACTAATAACTCAACCCAAGCTAAAGGAAACATGAAAACCAACCAAAAAAACAAAGAAATGAACCAACAACACCATGGCTATTCAGGAAATGGTAAGGCTAGGAAAATCCACTGTCAATCTAGGCAATCTTTCATGCCAATGACAGATCATCACCAATAAACCACATGCATTTACCATGCATGCCAAAACTGGTGAGGAAAACATACATGTAACTTGGTACCTGCAAAAAAAACCCATTGTAGTTGTTGATACTGATGTCTTCTTGTGCTTTCCTACTCTTCCTTTTCCTTCTTTCTCCAAAACTCCAAGTATTCCACACTCTCCAAGAGTGATCCAAGAAAACTCTAAGTGTCCAAGAGTATGAGAGAGAGAGAATAGAGAGAGAACTCCAAAACTGAACTGACAAAAGTCTGTGAACTGATCCTTACAAGCCTTTTTATTAATGAAGTCAATATGTTCTTCATTTTCCATTATTTCCCTTCATTTTCCTCCTCACATGCAACTTGTGACCTTTCACCTTCATTTTCTCATAAATAAATGTGCCACAATTGCCATTTTTCCTTTCCAAAGCCTTTTCCATTGCCTTTGCCAATTTCCTTAGCCATTAATAAATCACTAGTGATCCCCATCACTATTGTTCTTCCCAACATTCAACTTGGAATAAGTGTTCCATCAACCATGGTTATTATTTTTCCTTTATTAACTTTTATCACATGGAATATTCACCATGGTTGTTACAGATAGTTCAACCAACAATTACAAATAATATTAACAAACCAGGGAAATTTAAGCCATAATTTGATAGCTCAACCAACAAATATAAGATAAATTATATTAATAAAGTACTGATGATGAAGGTAGTGTATGACACAAACCATGACAACCAATCTAAATACCAACCTCATTATACATGTAACTTAGGAACTAGGTCTTTTTAGCCAGATATCTCCACCAGTGCGATGATAAAAGGACCTAATCAACTAAATTCAATCTAGATGTGAAATTGTTTGTTCAAAATATTAAAAAATCTTCCACATAATAATAAATAATAAAGCACTTGCTGCAAATTAATAATTTCAATGTCTCCATCAATCTTCAAGGAAAAAAAGATGGTTCTACCAGTATGGAAAAATCCTTGGACAAGGCTAAGTGTTGAGAATATTCCAATCAAAGTTAGTTTAAAATATGGATTTTTCTAAGGCCAAGAGATATTTTCCCTCGCCAATTTTAATAAAGAGGATTTTTGACTCAATACAATGAAAACAACTGTAGAGCTACCATGGAATATAACACCAATAAGCCATAGTATGATAGCTCAACATACATTCGAGCCATAATATGATAGCTCAACCAAAAAATACAAATGATATTAAGAAAGCCTTGATGATGAAGGTATATGACACAATCCATGGCACCAAGCTAAATACCAACCTCACTATACATGTAACAAACTAGGTCTTTATAGCTAGATATCTCCATTGGTGCAATGATAAAAGGATTCAATCAACCGAGTTCAATCTAAATGTGACATTGTTTGTTTAAAACTTTCAAAAAGCTTCGCATAAAAATAAAAAATTAAAGTAATTGCTACAAATAAAATAAAGTGCAAGAAACTAAAAAATTTAAGTTGGATTGGTTCATGAATTTCCCTTTCTTCTAAACTAATTAACTAAGTAAATTTAGAGTAATAGCACAAACAAAGGAGTGAGGGGAATCATTCACATTGAAATCCCATAGAGAAATATATCCAAGAGTTCACTCAAAGGCTAGGAGCATAGCGCCCCTACCTATATTCACTAACACTCCAATCCCATGGTTTGAAGCAACAAGTGTGTTCCCTACATCCTTGTAATAAGCTCCAAATCATGTCTATAAACAAGATGAAGGAAGGAGGATTATAGGAGAGATGAGAAAACCCATGACTATTTCCTTGAATGTAGTGGAAGCAAGGAAGTGGCCATCAGGAAGGGGTCAATCCTCAAGTTCTCCATTACAGGAGATGGATTATTTCCACTAATCTTAGCCCATAAAGAAAATAAATATGTCAAATATACACTCCAAGGGAAATTAAGAGCATAGTTAGGGCTTGCAAGGGAAAAAATAGCGACATCAATGGCTAAAATGACTTTCAATGGAATACAACCATGAAAGGCATGAGAATGGCCAGGGACTAAAAGACCATAAGTATGGAGAAAGGAGACGTAAAATTAAACAAAGTGGGAGGGGTTCTAGCAATAAAGAAAATACTAACATTGATCAAAGAGAATTTGTAAGTCAGGTTAAGCACTTAAGTATACATAACTTGGGAAGAAAGAACATTTACATGTTAACAATGTATCTTCCATTGTTATTAGTGGTGGTAGTTAGTAACATATATACACTTACATATTTATTATGCAAGTGAAAGGCATTGACCATATTCCATATTGTTGTGAAGCCTTATCATGCATTAAAATAATAGTATTTCCTTCACATATTAATAACAATATGTAAACAAAACAATAAAGAGCATAAAACTTAATCAAGATTCTTATATTTCTTCACAAATTACATTTTCCATAAAACAATATGTAGGATGCACTTTCAAGAACTTCTCTCAAGGACACTTACTTCACACAAGAGTCACTGACATAAAACCAGTGAAGGGCAGAAGCATATTGATCACATCTTACATATGCAACATAATGAACAAATTCCATGATGCCTTCATGCTCAACTACTCCAATTATCCTGTAAATACAATTGTCTTTTTCATGACATTTGCATGAAAAGAAATGAATTTCCTATTGTTCTATTTGTAACAAAACATATCTTTCTAAATCAAACTATTGCTTTGCATGTAAAATGAATAAGAGAAAAAACACCAATGAAAGTGACAATGACCAAATTTAGTCAATGGGATTGGGAAAAAGGACATTTATCAAAACAGAGAAATAAAAAAACAAAAAACAATACATTCAAAATAAGGGACATAAGAAAATATCAAAAAGAGAGAAATAAAAATAAATAAATAAAACCCCCTTCAAAATGAGGGATGTAAGAAAATATCTTCAATTGTTTGAGGATAATTTTAATAAAAAGGAGATAAAATATACAAAATTAAACTTAGGCCAAGAAAAAAAATGTGAATAATAAGCCTCAATCAATCTATAGTTTGAACACATTATACACTCCCAATTGTAACATAAAAAGTAGCAAAATAAAAACACACAACAAACATGCTTCAAAGGTTGGTAATTACTTGGGGTCTAAATACAGCCTTAGATCAAACCTCTCTTGGAAGGCAACATGATAACTCAACTTGCTTAAGTTTCTAAAATATTGAACCTTTTCAAATGTATGGTTAGAATAGGTGGAGGCTTGCTAATGAGATATGTTTTGGCTTCTTTGTGTATTATGCTATCAGAATTGGCTTCGTGCTCTCTTGTCCTTGATTTTATTTTCTTTGTTATATGTCCTTCTCCACTTGAGCTAAGTTTTTGGGGATGCAAATATTGTTCTCCCCAGTTTGCATATATTGTGCCACCCTCTTCCCATCTTGTGGATGCAGGTCATTCTCCCCAATTTGCATATAGTGTGCCACCCTCTTCCCACCCTGTGGATGTGAACCGTTCTGCCCAATTTTAAGATATTGTGCCACCATCTTCCCAACTTATGGATGTAGGTTGTTCTCCCCAATTTTCATGTATTTTTTGGGCATAGTAATTGAATCTCAATTACTCAACATTTAATCATCAATCTAGGGCTTTGTAAGCTTCGAGGCATAGCATAAGAAATATTAAGGATTCTGGATCAATTATGTAATCATTATCTTTATCCCTACAACTAAATCACTCGGGTGCAATAAAACATATATGTAAATAAGACCTTGAAAATTTGTTTTTGTACTATCAACACAATGCCACCACACCACTCGAGAGACTAGATTTTCATTATAAAAAGAATGACAACTAAAGACCTGAAAGAAATAACTCAAGAGAAACAAAATCCAAGATTCATTTCAAACCATATAGCCATAAACATTTCAAAACAGAAACTCTTTTCAAAATAAATATATTCCTGCAATCAGTTCCTCTAGTGGAAAAGACAAAACAGTTCCTGCACTTTGTTTGTGTACTAGGTAAAACAGAACAATACCTGTACTATATTCCTATACTAGGAAAAACAAAACATTATGTGCCTATACTAAAGAAAAACACCTTATTCTTGTACTAAAAAGAATATTGTGTAACAAGTCTAAACTCAAATATTGTGGAAAGTAACCTTACTTGAATTAAGACAAAGCTCCCTGACTCATCGCACCTTCAATGCATGAACCTCAAGACTTCATCAATCATCAAAAGAAATGCTAAAATCATGTGCATAAATGGTAATATCACCTCTCAAATATATCTATCTTTTCCTAGCTTAATACATTCAATATCGGCTTTTATGCGTTTAATTTTATGAATTAAACTCAACTGATAACTTCAGTTTTGGTTAAAGATGACAGTATTTTATTCACGCACATAAAATTTCCAAATAACCAAACGAAAATTTACATTCAACAGGACCAAATCGATACAGTGAAATGTTAAAATGGGAGGTCCTCAGCCGAGAATAAATTCACCTACACATTCACGTTGCCAAATAGTTGCATGTACCAGAATGAGGGTTTTCACTTGCCTGCGATGTAAAAAGATTATTTAAATAATAAATGTATCAATTACCAAGAAATATTGAAATAACCCCTCTATAGATCTTATCCCAGGGAATATGTGCACACCACAAAGTAGATCTAAACTACAACGATGACTTTGAAAATGAAAGAGAATTTTTAGATTCAAACCCTTACTGTGGCTTACAATAAACAAAAGCAATTCTTCAATAACAAAGAAAACTTTGTTTAAAAGTAAACCCTAAGCATAAACACAAGAACACAAACTTCCATATTTGAACCTTTATTAATTGTTTAAAAAGAAAATAGACAAGAGTTTATCTGATCGGGCACACCTCTTACAAGCAAACTTTCACATAAAAATATTTATCATACAGTTTACTTATCACATAATATAATAGACAAAGGGAGAACAAGTTAGGTTGGAAACGCCCTAGCTAACCAACTCTTTTCCATATTTAACAAACCAATTAATCTATAAGGATAGGCTGGTCATCACAGGAAATGGATAAACAATTGCATGAATCTGGCATTAGCCCTCTTTTCTTAAACAACAAGAGGCTTTGCTCAATACATAGTGTATAGTGACAAATCCAGCCTCAGAAAGGTCGCAGTGACAAAATTTTTGAAGATATGAACACAAAAAATTGTTCATAGTATCACTTGCTTTCATCCTATCTTTCTTGAGATATATACAAATTACATCGGTTCTCAGTCATATCAAATAGATAAAAAAAGATGGAGTTGTTGGCAACTAATACCTAACCTTAGAAACCCTCCAATGCTCCAAGCCATTTGCAAGAAAATAGGAACTGGTCCTCAGGAGTGAATGTGTGCCTTTCTTCTTTGACAACTGGGACCGACTCTTGGTAAGACTTTCGAACCAATGGTCTCCCATATTCAGTGTAAGAATTGGGATGAGTGCAGGATTCTCTGGATCTTCATGTACCATAGCTACTTTTGATCTCGAATTAGTGAACATACATTGTAATAGTAATAAGGTAATATAAATGGCAAGTTACATAAAAAAACATCGACCTTTTTGACTTTTAATTAAAATGAACATACATTATCCATCTACACAAAGAATGACTAAAGAAACTAAAAATAATTGCATAGATATCTTGTTTAGGTTGTAAAATAGTGGCTAAGGTAGGGTGATTTAGGTGAAAAAGAGGACAATTGTGGCAGCCAACATTCCCCCAACCTCATCCTGTTGTGTGTCCTCACACAACCACTAACCTCTGCAAAAAATAAAATTTGAAACATTTCTCCTTCTCATTTCTAGATTTGGATGTTGATTCCCGAACCTTCTGCTTTAGCCTTCTTTGTTCGAGACTTCCTCATACATTTTTCCAATTTCCTAACACGAGTTTGCAGATGGGCCACATGGAACCTCCATTTTCTCACTAATTTATTTAACTTAGCAATTTTTATTGACAATTCTCCATTCCTAGTTCTTAATGCCGCATTCTAAGTGTCCATACACCTATTTAATACCTTGATCTTGTAAACTTGTTGTTTCAACTTTTGAGTTTGGCTTATCCTTTTCCTAGGAACTGAGTCCTTTAATTTATTTTCTCCCTATATCTCTGTTTCTTCTACCATAGATGTAGGAGAAACATCATCCTTATGATTTTCCTCTTTATTCTATTCTTGAACTCCTCCTTGCTCCACCTCTTGCTAAAGGGTTACCTTCTATCTTTTAACCTTTATCCTTAAATATGCTAGAGTAACATTGTCATCTTGTTCTTCCCTGCACTCTCAACTCTCAAAAAGAGTGTCCGTTGCTTCTATTCTTGCCAATAAAGAAATATTATCTTGCACATGTGTACTTTTCTTGGGGATATCTAGTGAAGGCTCTTTTGGAGAAACATAGTCTTTCGTAGGTGATTCAGAAACCTCAATGACCTCAACCTCAAATGGAGTAGAAGGTTTCAAATTCTTCTTACTCGAAGAAGAGTGATGCCTTTTTAACAACCCTCATGTTATTCTCTAGGGTGGTTTTGGCACCACGGCCTTGACTTTTAGACTCTTCTTTTCCTTCTAAACTTTCTTCCCCTACTTCTCTATTTTCTTAGGCTGAGTAGTCTTGGATTCTTTGTCATGTTTACCCTCTTGTTGTAACTTTCCTTTCTGACGCTAGGTACCCTTAGGCTCTACATTTTTCTTACGCTTTTCTCCTTACTAACTTTTTAAATTAAGAACCTTCATACCACCACCACTTTAATATGCTTCTACAAATGCCTCCCAAGTAGATCCTCTATTTTTCAGCTCTTCGCTCACCAGAACCTTGATCAACCCATAATGACATAATTTATGATTTACTTGGTCCTCTAAGGACTTCTTCACACTTCTTGACATCTTATCCAAGATTTTTAATAGAAAATAGGGGAAGTTAATTAACTTACCATATTCGAAGTGCATGAGGAGTCGAATATGGTATAGGTAGGTCAAGGAGTATCTCCCCTCATAGATGAGGAATTTATGAAAAATGTACAACAATTTTTCTACTTTTCAACCATCTCAATCCTCTGCAACCCTTTCTTCCAATCATCTGCACAATCAGCCTTTTCCAATAACCTACACCACACACCTTTCACTACTTCGCTCTTCTTGAACCATTGCTCACTAGTAGCAGGTAGCTCAATGGCATGTGAAATGAACTGCTCCGTGACCTCAAACTTCAGTGAACCCACAGTAGTTGTCTTTCCATTAAAATTTAGTGCAAACACCTAGGTAAGTTTTGAATCGTAGCCATTAAAATTGTAGAAGAAAGGAATAAATCCAGCTTCTTGTAAAAGAGGTAGGCTCATTTCACATCCCATTGTTCCTTTTGTTTCTTTAACAGAGCAAGGTTCGATCCACATTGGTGCCATAGTGTTCCTTAGTCTTGTTTCAATCTAGAGTTCCCCAATTATTCAACCCCTCAAGCTCCTCCAACGATCAATGGTCACTTGTTTGCATGATGCCATAATTCTTTCATGATTTCAAAATTGGAAAGTGCAGAAATGAATTTTTTAATGGTCCTATGATTCCTGAACCAACACTAATTTACAATACATGTTGGTTTCTGTCCTGATTTATGTGTTGACATCATAACATTTAAAATTTCACATTACCGAAGAATGACCATCATCCTTGAGGTACAAAAATCTAGTTATAGATCTCGTACAATTTCTAAAACTGGCAAGGTAATGATTATTGGGAGTGGTGATTAGGACAATTATGATTTCAAGGGATAAAATGGTAAAAAGAGGTCAGTTCACATGTGGCGGAAGGAAAAACCAATGATCAGTGGCATGAATTCAAATGAAATGACAAAGAATTTGAATGAGATATTATCCACGCACACATTTAGTCCTCATAATGACATCCTATGGGATGGTTGTTGCTAATTATGATAAAAGACACCTAGATCTAATGTTAATCCTACACTTAACCATTCATTTCCCTTTAAACATAAAAATAATGGTCAATTATACAAAAATATGGGTGCTCATTTTACAGCAAAGTCATTGTTTTTATACATGGCTATCATACTTTGACCCAAAAAAAAGCGGAAATCAATTTACAGTAAATTATTGAACTAACAAAAAAAATATAAATAACATGTTCCTGCTTTGTAATAGGAAAAGTTTTCCACACTTTTTTGAGATTCCCGCATCATAACAGAAGAGTTCCTGCATTATTCTGAGCACAATTCCTGCACTTTGACAAGAGGATTCTTGTATTGTTGTACGTGGGCTACCTGCACTTATAATAGGAGAATTCTTGCATTAAGAAGAAACAATCCTTGTACAAAAAAGAAGGGGTTCTTGCACTGAAATAACCAGTCTAGTTACCTATAAAAAAATTGGGTTGGATTGTGTGTAAAAAAAATTACAGAGTTAGAGGAGCTTTTTTTGGCTAGATTTAGGTGCCATCATGCTTTCAATCTTAGATAGACAAGGCTTCGGAAATTACTAGCACTTGAAAAATATGAGGGAAAAAAAGGGACCGGGAAAGGGTTATCATAAGAAAGGGAAGGAAAATAACAAGGGAAACTTAGAATAAGATGGATTAATCCATAGGGGGATATAGGAAAAAGGGACAAGGAAAAACAAAATTAAGGATAAGAGGGAAAAATAGAAATCAACAAGAAATTTTGTAGAAGAATAAGAGGGGTATTCAATTTATGGAACAAAGATGAAATTAGAGGGAAATTTCAGAAAAGGGAAAAGAAGAAAGATAGATTATTTACCTTAGATAGTAAATGTCTCCGCCAAATAATGTTGTCACTTGTGTGAATTAACTGCAGTGGAATTTTTTTGTGACTTGCATAAAATTTCACCATGCTACTTGCTCTGAACTTTGATAAGTGCTTAGTTTTTGTTGGTTTTCTATTGCCACTAGAAATCCGGTAGAAACCTGCTTCTTCTCAAAACAAGTTAGCCATGCTATCTAATTCAAGTGACATTCCATTTTATTAAAGAGGAACTTGCTTGCCAGCAAGCTGGTTTTCAAGGAGATCCTCACATAACTGCACCAACAAGCTGATTTTCAAAGTCATGTGTTTTATTATTTTTATTATTATTAGTAGTAGTAGTGGTGGTAGTAGTAGTAGTATTTATTTTTATTAATTAATTTCTGATTTTTTTCTTTTTTCATTAGGAAAAGAGTAAACCAAAAAGTACTCACAGTAGGTTGGTATTATTTCCCACCTACCCTCTTTAAATATGACTGTTGTTGTAGCTATTGTAAGAAATCCTCTTTAGTGGTGGGCTGAAAATATATTTTAAGCCTTTTCCCATTCACCAAAAAAACATCTCCTTGTTCATCAATCATTTAATCTCCACCGCTCCATTCTCGAAAACATTAACTAATTCATATGGACCCAACCAGTGTGTGCAAAGCTTCCCCTTAAAAATTTTAAACTTTGAATCATAGATAAGTACCCAATTACCTAGTTGGAGTTGCTTTTTCTTGATCAACTTGTCATGCCATTTAATACATTTTTGTTGCATCAAGATAGTTTGTTAAACAACAACCCTTCTTATATCATCAAGTTCATTTTTTTGTTGTTGTTGTTCTTATGAGAGATCCAAACCCAACTGGATTGTAGTTATAAAGGTTTTAATCTGGAGTTCAATTAGAAACAAGACTTGCTTCCCATACACCAGCTCATAAGGTGTATGACCTATGTTGTTCCTCCAAGTAGTTATGTAATCCTAAAGTCTTCCAATAATATATTTTCCTAATCTATTTTATGAAGATTTACTATTTTTGTAAGGATGGACTCGATCATCTTGTTTGTAGATTCTACCTAGCCATTTTCCTACACATGATACAATGTAGACTTCTTGTGTCGAATATTGTATTGATATATAATTCCTTTTACCATATTAGAAACAAACTGAGGTCCATTTTTAGTAAAAATTCCTATTGGAACACCAAATCAAGTAAAAATTTCATTAAATAGAAAATCAACAACAACCCTTTGAGTAGCATAAGGAACAGCGCTAGCTTCTACCCATTTTGTTACAAAATTTGTACAAACAAATATATGTCTTTTATTTAAAGATGTTGGGGCTATGGATCCCACAAAGTCAATGGTCTATTTTTCAAAGGGCTCTAACATGAATTGAGGGCATAAAGGCATCTCATCATCTTGACCAGGTTGGACCATTCGCTGACAACTATCACAATGCTTAACATATTGTTTGGCATCCTTAAACAGGGAAGGCCAAAAGTAGCTAGCGCGAATAATTTTATATGTTGTTCTTTTGTTAGCAAAATGGACCCCACAAGGCTCATCATGGGAAACTCTCAATATATCAAACACTTCCTTTTCTTTTACACATCTATGGATAATAAGGTCAACTCCAGTATAGAAGAGGTCTCCTTGGATCCAGGAATATGAAGCATTTTTTTTAATGATCTTTTTCCTCTCTCGAGCGAATAGGTGGGGTGGTGTTTTTCCTATGACAAGATAATTAGTTATGTCAGAAAACCATAGAGAGTTTTTCAAAATGGAAAAAATATCATCAGGAAATGAATCATCTACAGGAATTTCTTAACCATGATTATCCAATCTAGAAAGATAATGAACTACTACATTTTATTTTCTTAGCCTATCGATTATAGTAACAATGAATTCTTGTAGTAAAAGTAACCACCTAGTTATCATATCACTAGTTAAAGGTTTATTCATCAAATATTTTATGGAAAAGTGGTATGTATGTATAAACACTTCATAGCCTGTAATATGGCGTCTAAATTTATTAATATCAAAGACCACAAATAGAAATTCTTTCTCAGTTACTATATAGTTAAATTCAGCAGATGACAAGTTCTTACTAATGAAGTAAATAACATAGGATTGATGGTTTTATTCCTATCCTAAAGCTACACCAATGGTAGTATCTTAGGCTTCTAAGGAAATATGGAATGGAAGGGACCAATTAGGTCCACTCAAGACTAGTGCTTGTACTAATTTTTCCTATAAATTCTCAAAAGCTCATTGGAAAACCTCAGTCCAAGAGAAATTTCTATCCTTAGCTAATAATCGAAAAAGGGTGTAGCTATCCTAGAAAAAATATCAATGAATCTTCAGTAATAACTTGCATGTCCAAGGAATCCTCTCACTTCCTTTTGTGATTTTGGTGCAGGAAGGTGTGTAGTAAATTCTACTTTAGCTGGATCTACCTAGATACCCTTATTAGAAATAAGATGGTTAAGGACCACCCCTGCTTTGCACATCAATCTACATTTCTTATCACTCAAAGAAAGATAAACCTCTTGACACCTATTGAGCACTTTCTTTAAATTTTGAAGGGCTTCTTGAAAAAATTTATCAAATACTGAAAATCCATCCATTTAAATTTCTACACACTCGAGGTCAGCAAAAATAGCTAAGACTGGCCTTTGAAAGGAGGTAGGAGCATTACAACGTCCAAAAGGAAGCATTTGATAAGTGAATGCCCCCCATGGACAAGTAAAGGTAGTCTTGTCCTAATCCTTAGGTGAGATTTGTATTTGGTTATACCCGTTGAAGCCATCTAAAAATGAAAAGTAATTTTTACCTACAAGGGTATCTACACCTCATCAATGAAGGGAAGGGGAAAGTAATCCTTCAAAGTGGATTTATTTAATTCTCTATAGCCAATACAAATACGCCATCTCCCATTCTTTTTTTGGACTACTACAATGGAGAGACCCACTAACTATCACATATAGGATAGAAAAAACTATCATCTAAGAGTTTTTGCAATTCTTCTTTAACAACCTCTCTTAGTTCAGGGTTCATTCACCCTTGGGGTTGTCGAATAGGTCAAGAACCCTCCTAAATATATATATGATGAGTATAGGTTTCAGGGGGAATGACTTTCATGTCCTCATAGATCCATGCAAAGGTATCAAGATGATCTTGCAACAAGCTCACAAACTGCTCTTACTGGGATGGGTCTAGGTCTGAACCACTATATAAAGATTTTCTTGGACTAATCTCAACAAGGGTAGTGTTAGGCTTGAGAATACTTGTGGTGGCTATTAACCTCTGCAATGATGAGGATGAGGATTGGGGATCACATTTTTCATGGAAACATGGACTAAAGATCTGATAAAGTGATTCAAAATTTTACATAGTGTCTAAGTTATCTAGAAAATCTCTTATCACACCCTCCTTTGTTGACTCAATATACTGTTGAATCAAGGAAATGGATTGAGTCTCCTCATCACTACTATCATAATCCAGCGATAAGGTATCTTGAAGCTCCTAAATAGATCTAGAAAGTGGGTATAAGGTGACCTTTTTCCTAGCATCCACATGGGAAATATTGATGTCACCTGAGTGACATCCTATATAGGCATCTGATGTGGAAAGCCATGGTCATCCTAAGATCAAAGGGTGCTCCTCAATAGGATTCTTTTGTTTTAACACAATAAAATCTACAAGGTACTCCCATGAATTGATCAAGACAACTACATCATCTAGCACACCCTCCAGCTTGATTTTAGATCTACCAGCAAGTTCAAGCATAGTGGGGGTAGGACAAATGTGATTCAACTAAAACTGTTCCATGGTTTTAGTAGTCATAACATTGATAGCCACTCCAAGGTCTATTAACACATTGGGAACAATGATATCACCTATCTAATCAGAGACAACTGGGTTTCCAAGATCAATATATTTCTCCACTTGAGCACATCATGTCATCAACTTAGTTTCTCTTCCAAAAAACTAGATAGTGTGAGGTTCAGCTCTCTTCCTCCCTAACTTTTAAAGATAGATTTCCTTAAAAATATTAGTACATATAGGAATCTCTTTTATAGCTTCCAAGAGAGGGACCTTTATGAAAATATTCCTCAACTCGGAAGTCAAGTTATACTTAGGAGTGGGGTCAAATTTCTCCAAAACTAGTCTCTATGGAAAGGGAGGTTGGTTTGAAGAAGAAGGTAAAAGTTTTGAGTGTGTGGGAATAAGCTAAATAGTGGCATCATTGTTTGAAATATTAGGAGTTTCCTCCTCAATTTTCTCCTCAATGATCACCATAAGTTGTTTTTTTTTTTTGTTTTTCTACGTTTATTTCCCTTTCCAATCTCAGCTAGATGTCATTGACCCCAAGTAGCATGGTATGATAAATATGGAGAGGGAGTGGTCCAACAGAATGAATCGTTTTCACCACTTTATTGTTTGGGTTAGGCATTGGATGTGCTGGTAACTGAGGTGGTTAGAAAGGTGGTGGTATAGAATGAGTCTACTGAAGCAATACTGTTAGTAATGTAGGTTGTACCATACGATAAGGTGCATATGATATGGGTTATGACTGTGTATGTGTGGGATAGGAATAATGAGAATGTGGTGGTCCCCTCCATCCATGTTCCCAAGGAGGAGAAGACTGCCCATACTGATAATGATACCCATGTTGCCAAGACTAAGGATAACTCGTGTTTTGATAGGGATAATGTGGTGCATTATAACCAAAAAAATATGGTGCAAGTTCATAAATCATACTTGTACTTACCTATGCCCATGAGTTTCGTGCTCCCATAGAATGCAATGGCTCAAGTACTGAATGCTCTCCCTCAAATGTTGCTTTTATTCCTGGTATGGATGGGCATTCTTCGGTGGGCATGCTTCAGTAGGATATTTCCCTACACATATTACACATCTGTTAGCCCTTTTAACATCTGCATGACACTCACGTAAAAGATGTTTTTTTTCTACATTTAGACAATAAATGGATAATGTTTCTTATTCTTCTACTAATTTCTGATGAAATTTTAAAGAATCTATCTTTTTACTCACAGTATTCATAATTTTAGTTTTCATATTATCCATTTTATTTTCCAAACCAATGATCATAGCATATGTAGATCCAAATTTGATATTTCTATAATTGCTCTTGGTTCCCTTACCATATCTAGATTGGTTTTGTGAGAACTTCCTACACAGGTCACAAATTTGATCATAAGTTTTTTGAGCATATCTCCTTGTCCTAACAAATTCAAATTATTTCTAGAATCAACCATAATCCCTCACAGAAACAAGGTTCTAATAGTACTTAAATCAAATTTATGTTTCAACCTTTGAAGAAACTATAATAATCTCTCCAAATAATTCTCCAAGGTCTCATCTTCCCCCTATGCAATAGTAAAAATTTCATCCTACATTTCTCTTGTCTTGTAGTATTCCTAATATTTATTTAAGAACACCCTCTTCATTTTCTCCCAAGAAGCTATAGTATTCCCCCCTAGTTCTATGAACCAACATAAAGTTGAACCCTTGAGAGTTGCAAGGAAAAGTTTTATCTTCCAGGAATCTGAAGAATAATCATAACTCCTACCCAATATATCAAACTCAAAAAGGAAAGAATCAGGATCTTCATGCACTTTACCATTAAAATGTGGAAGAATAGAGGGTGGGATATTCTTCATTTGAATCATTGCATGTGGATCTAGAATCGGAAACCCAAAAGTAGACTACTACTCCATTCGTTGGTTCTCACCAACCCCTTCAGCATGCACATCTTCATTATCTGCTATTTTTTCTCCTTTAAACATACCACTTACCATGGACTGTGAAGGTTGAATGTGGTTCAGATTTATCCTTTTAGTCCAAATAGTCTCCTTCTTCCCTTCTACTGGTTGTGATATTCCTGAACTATTGTTCCCAGAGTCCATGTGAATGGTACCTACGTGATGGGTTTGTGTCTACTTGGAGTTCCTTCCTACAACAGAAGGCCCAGCATGAGAATTTTTTTTTGATTTATCAACATTTCCTCTGCCCTTCTTGGGCTTTGGAACCCTACCTCTCCTAGCCATACATTTTAAAAGAAATCAAATTAGAAATAATCGACAAAACTATAAAAAATATTGTTGGAAAAATCAAATCAAATGTTGTAGCTAGTTTAAAAAAAATTATGTCTATAGCACATAATTAATTCAAAAGAAATTACTTCAAGCAGTAGAAGCATATTGCACTTTGAAAAAAAAAACAGACTTACCTTTACTGCAGAGAAAAAGAAAAACCAAAATTTTACTAGAATTCTTTTCAACGCCTCCCCATCAACGACGCCAAAATGTTGGGTATAGTAATTGAATTTCAATTACTCAAAACTTAATCATGAATTCAGGGCTTTGCAAGATTCGAGGTGTGGCACAAGAAATACCAAGGACTCTGGGTCAATTATGTAATCACTATCTTTATCCCTACAACTAAATCACTTAGGTGCAATAAAACATATCTGTAAAGAATACCTTGAAATTATGTTTCTGTAATATCAACACAATGACACCACACCACTCGAGAGACTGGATTTTCACTAAAAACTAACAACTAGAGACCTAAAATAAATAACTCAGAAGAAAACAAATCCAATATTCATTTCACACCATGTAAGAGCAAGCATTTCCAAGTAGAAAGACTTTTCAAAATAAATCTATTCCTGCAATTAGTTCTTGTACTAGAAAAGACAAAATAGTTCCTGCACTTTGTTCTTGTACTGGGTAAAATAGAAAAGTACTTGTAATATATTCCTGTACTAGGAAAAACAAAACACTTTGTGCCTGTACTAAAAATAATATCATGTAACAAGTCTAAACTCAAATATTGTGGAAAGAAACCTTTCTTCAATTAAGACAAAACTCCCAAACTCATCGCACCTTCAATGCATGAACCTCAAGACTTCATCAATCATCAAAGGAAATGTTAAACTCTTGTGCATAAATGGGAAGATCACCTCTCAAATATATCTATCTTTTTTTGGTTCAATATTGTGATCAAGATCGGATTTTTTGCATATAACTTTATGAATAAAACTCAACTGGTAACTTCAGTTTGGTTAAAGATGATACCAAAGAAAAATTTACATTCAACAGGACCAAATTGATACAGTAAAATGTTAAAATGAGAGGTCTTCAGCTGAGAATAAATTCACCTTCACAGTAACGTTGCCAAATAGTTGCAGGTACAAGAACAAGGGTTTTTTTACTTGCCTACTATGTAAAAAGATGTCTTAAAGAATAAATGTATCAATTACCAAGCAAGATTGAAATAACCCCTCTATAGATCTTATTCCAAGGATATGTGTGCACCACAAAGTAGATCTAAACTAAAGAGATGAATTTTAAAACAAAAGAGAATTTCCAAATTCAAACCCTTACTACAGCTTATAATAAACAAAAGAAATTCTTCTATAACAAAGAAAACTCTAATAGTAGGTTGGGGGATTTAGCGAGGAGCGATGGAGCAAGCTCGAGGTTTCTGGACGGAACGGAGAGTTTCTAGACGGAATGGCCGAGATGGAAAATGATAGAACGAAACAAATGAGGGGTACGGGGTACTACAGCTATCAGTCACCCAACCTGAAGCTACTCGTGTCAACATTTTAGAACTCACACTACCATTTCCCTCTTCACTTTTACGTGTTGGGGTTTTTTACATTATTTTTTTTACGCCGTGAGGGTATAGTGCTCACAAGTCGCTCTCAGATTTTACATTCCACCGAAGAGTAAAGCCTATTACAATCACCTTGCACCGGACCCTGCTCCCCAGGGATTTCGCTCTACAGGTACCGTTTGCATTCCTTTCGGTGTCGTTTTTCTATCGACTAGCTTGTTTGAGGCAGTTTGCCCACATCCTAGTGCAATTGTCGGTATGGAAATTGATGCAGTTGATTATTCGGAAGACACGCTAGAGGAAGGCTCCATTTGGCAGTCCACGTATGCTACCTTAGAAGGTATGTTAAACTAT
This sequence comes from Pinus taeda, assembly GCA_000404065.3. Classification (NCBI taxonomy): domain Eukaryota; kingdom Viridiplantae; phylum Streptophyta; class Pinopsida; order Pinales; family Pinaceae; genus Pinus; species Pinus taeda. Next base: position 28,396 of record APFE030659212.1, read on the forward strand.
AGTGAAGGGTTTTCTAGAAATTTCGAAGTTTACCCCCAGTTCTTTGAACCTGCTCACACTACCTCTATGTTATTGGAGGAACCCTCAACTTGGTCGGCTTTCTCTCCACCGTCCCTGGCTACCCTGGGTTTTCTCACTGGCTATATCAACCCTTCACCAGAGCTCAAAGGCCCATCATCTGCCCTGCTGACTCACTCGTCTTAGCCTTTGGTTGAAGCCCCCTTTGCTGCTCCTCTCAACCCCAACCCTTCCTTCTCTCGTGCTCTCCCTTTGGGTTGCTTCTCCTCTGTTCCCCCTCTCTCTGAGGCCATCCCTAACATTCCCCCAACCCCTAGCCCCTCTTTTGAGGTTAAGGATTTGGAAAGGGTTTCTGAACAACCCAATATCCCAGTGACTCAACCACAGAAGAAATAGAAGTGTTTCAAGTCTAGGGTAGCAGACGTCATTTTACAACTTGAAGAGGATATTCAGTGGGGAGACACGATGGATTATGTAGACAGGGTTCTAGTGGGCAGAATTAGAGGTAGGAGCTACTCAGCATCTTGATTGAAGACCTAGGCTTCAGAAATTTAGGGTCAGCACCTGGTGGATATCCCTTTTGTCCAAAATTTTGTAAGGCGATGGTTCGCACTAAGATTCGCAAGGGCTAATCACACGAGTTGGGTCCTTTCATCCTTTTGGCACTTTGAACATGCACCAATGTTACTTAAGTGTTGGATGCCTCTTCTTGACCCAGAGGCTGAGAAAATTGGAATCGGCCCTATTTGGATCAGGGTACCAGGCTTGCCATTGCAATATTGGTCTGAGGACATATTTAGAAGGATTGGTAATTCCTTATGCACTTTTATGGAGTTCGATAAATCCTACCAAACTACTGGCATGATGGCATATGCAAGGATCGTCGTTCATTTAGACACCAGAGGAGGTATTTAGGAGCATATCACAATTTAGTGGAGAGCCTCCTCGTGCAAACAATTTCTTGACTATGAAGGCATCCCTTATCGCTACAGAATATGTCACCAGGTGGGTCACCTTTACGCGGCATGCCCCCTCCTCAAGAAAAACAAACAAGGAGAACAAGAAATGGAGTTGGACCCACCTGCAAAACAACCTCCTCCACCAGCAGCAAAGACCCAAACGTAAGAACAGATCAAGACATCAGACATTGTTGAAGCACCAGTAGCTCCAGTTCAGAAAAAGTGAGGCAAGACTCTTATCTAACCTCCCTCTCCTCCTATGACGTGCTACGGGGCTACCAAGGGTGAGGTCTTCTCATCGGGTATGTCTTTTTTTTCTCATGCTTCTGCATCACATATTTTTGCATCTCATTCATCTCTCATCTCATTTTCACCATAATTCTTTGGTATCCCCTTCCCTTTCCCCTCATCCGCCTTCCTAGTCTCAGGTAACCCCCTTACCCCTCCCCTTATAGGACAATCCTTTCTGTCTTGCTCCCTTCCCTTGCCTCCTCCCACTTACACCTCCTGCTTCCCCTCTACTATCCCAATCCCCTCTTATCCCCCTCCCTCCCCCTCTATTAATTTCACCCCGCAGTACCCCACTTGATCTAAAACCAAAGAGAGAGGGCAGGATGCAGTGAGCCTGGATGTTGATGTCACCCTAGTTTCACTCAAACCTTAAAAAATGCCGCCCCTCTATTCTCTCCAAAGCAATTATTCAGGCTAGGGAAGAGGTAGCCCAAGGCTAACAAAAGACTATTGATAGGGTTCTTAGAGCAAAGGATGCCCTCCCCCCTCCCCCTCCATGAAGATTTTATCCTTTAATTGCCGAGGGTTGGCTAGCCCTAAGAAAAAACTAGCCCTAAATAGACTCTTCACGATTGAACAGGTCGACTTGATTTTCTTACAAGAAACTTTGTGTATGTCTAGCATGATCATCCCATTACTGCAATCATGGATGTCGGGCTGGACCTTTCATGCTTTGGATGTATGAGGGAGATCTGGGGGGGTTGCAATTGGTTTAGAAAACCAGACAATTGATCTAAGGAATATCTTCGGAGGAGGAGGATTTATGGGAGCTAACATCTATTCTAAGGCCCTAGAGACTGAAATCAAAGTTATAAATGTTTATGGACCCTGTCAAAACAAGGAGTTATTTTGGAGAAGGCTATTCAACAACTCCCTCTTGTAGGCTGATAACATCATCCTCGGAGGTGATCTAAACTTCTCTTTGGGGTTCATGGAATCTTTGGGACATATGGCCCAGATAAACTCACTATCTGATGTTTTTGTGAACATGCTAGAGGATCACCATTGGATTGACATTCCATTAGCCAAGATCCAGTACACCTGGAAAAACAATCGCGTCGGTGATCAAAGCCTGGCTAGGAGATTGGATTGATTTCTTATTAAGGAATCCTTTCATGCCATACACCCTCGTATCAGACAATGGGTAGGCACTGGTGGAATCTCGAATCATCATCCTATATACCTGGAGCTGGATGAATATTCACACAAAATCAAAGCACCTTTTAAATTCAATTCAAGATGGCTCAGGGATCCCTCCTATATCAAATTGATCACTGATTTCTGGCAATCCCATCCTATCTCAAATGAAGAAGACCCTGCTAGGGGATTTGTGCGCAACCTAAAGGAATTAAAGGGCATTTCTAGAGAATGGGTGCATAAGAAGAGGGAGCAAGACGACATCTTGTTAAGACAAGTGGAATAGGCCATTAAATCCCTTGAAGCAAACTCAGAAGGCACCTTCTCCTCTTAGGAGCAAAAAGAGCACTACTCTTTTCTCATCAAACAGAGATCCCAAATTATTAAAGACAAAGAGGAATGTTGGAGACTCAGGAGCAAAGCAATATGGCTACGTGAAGGAGATGAAAATACAAAGTTTTATCATAAGTTTGCTAATGGACTAAAGGCTATAAATACCATTTAGGAACTCTAGAATGATCAAGGAAAAGCGGTTAAAACCTCCAAACAATTGGCATGCTTAGCCATTGCACACTTTAAAGGCATTTATAAGGCCCCTCTGGGAGCCAATATACTAGAGGTTATGCGCACTGCAGAGCACTTTCCTCGGTTTGTTGAGTTGGAGGAAGCAGATGACCTTTCTAAGGAAGTAACTATGGTGGAACTTGAGGCTACCATCAAAGGCTTCCAACAAGACAGGAGTCAGGGTCCAGATGGATGGACCACAAAATTTTACATTGTGTTCTTTGACATTCTGGGGCATGATCTACTAAAAGTGGTGGAGGATTACTGAATATCTGGGAGGATGTCCTTAGCAATCAAATCAACTTTCATTGCTCTCATTCCCAAGTCTGACAAGCCCTCATATTTTAATGATTTACGCCCTATATCCTTGTTCAACTACCTTTATAAAATTATGGCCCAAATCATTGCTAACAGACTTAAACCTATCCTTTTGGCCCATATCTCCCTAGAGCAATTTGCCTTTCTCCGGCACCATCAAATTCATGAAGCCATTGGAACTGCACAAGAACTTCTTCACTCTATTCACTTAAGGAACTTGAAAGGAATGATTCTTAAAGTCAATTTATCTAAGGATTTTGATAGGGAAAATTGGTTATATATCTGTCTGCTGCTTACTCATCTGGGATTTCCTTTCATGTATATCAAATGGATTATGTGGTGTATCTCTAATGTCTCATACAGTGTCCTTCTGAATGGTGCTCCTACTACATTCTTCTTTCCTGAGCAGGGTCTAAGGCAGGGGTGCCCTCTCTCCCCCCTTCTGTTCCTCCTCATAATGGAAGGACTAAGTAGAATTATAAGTGTTGAACATAGAAGGGGTAGAATTGTGGGAATCAAGATTATGGATGACTATTCACTCACTCATTTACTGATCGTGGATGATGTCCTCATATTTTTGAATGGAAGCATTGGAGACACAACTGTCCTATAGAATTCTTTTGGTCTCTTTTAGCAGGCTACAGGAATGGTCATCAATGTTAACAAATCCACCCTGACAGCAGTTAGATGTTCTCATTATGAAGTACAATTTTCTATGCGCTAGTTTCCTTTTACCCTCCTCACTCTTAAGGACGGGTTAAAATATCTTGGTTTCTGGCTGACGCCCTAGGGATACAAAATATCAGATTGGACCTGGCTCATTTTAAAGGTAGAAAAGCGTCCGACCATATGGTACCATAGATACCTCTCAAGAGCGGGCAGGCTTGTCCTTATTAAAGCAGTCCTAGAAGTGACCCCCGTGTATTGGATGACTTTGGCATGGATCCCTAGGGGTATTCTAGCCAGACTACAAAACATTTGCTGTAGATTTTTATGGAAAGGTAACAAACAGGGAAGGCTATTTGCATGGGTAAAATGGGACACTATTGAAAGGCCCAAGAAATGGGGGGGCTAGGGCATCAAAAAATTGGACATCTTTGCCAAAGCTTTGGCTGCCAAATTTGGTTGGAAGCTCATTACGTCTCAAAGTCTCTGGACTAAGGTTGCACATGCTAAATACATCTTCCCTATAAATATGATGGACTGGATCTGATAGAACCATAGGCACAGTGGCAGCAATTCCATCATTTGGAAGGCAGTGTTAAATTCCATCTCTCTCATTCGAGAAGGTCTAACGTGGAGAATTCATGATGGCAATGTTCTTCGTGTTGGTGTTGATCCTTGGATAGGATGTGGCAATGCCCATAGACTACCAGCTGAAGTGATTAGACATTTATCTGGTCAAGGCTATACACACATCAGCCATATAGTCGATCCATTAAACACTACTCTTTTCCAACAGGCCTGGAAATCGGCCCTTGACATTCATCTACCAGCTCAATGGCATCAGGCCTGGTACGACTTTGCAGAGGCCCTAACACAAGCCCATGTTCAGATATCAGAGGGAGAGGATAAAATCATATGGACCTATGCAAAACATGGGAAATATTTGCTTAAGGAAGGGTACCTAAAGCTTATGGACCCTGCAAAACCTCACCAAATTGAGCCTTGTTGGAAAGCTCTCTGGAAACTAAAAGTTGAACCTAGATCATGCTTGCTCATGTGGTCCATTTTATTCAAAAAAATCTTGCCAGATCTAAATTTGATGAAGAGATCCTTTCATGGACCATTTTGGTGTCACCTTTTTAGAAGTAGCGAGGAAAGCATGGAACACCTCTTTCTAGACTACCCTATCATCTCAAAACAATGGAACATCATCTCTGCTCACTACCCCTCTCTTCAAACATGGTAAGAGAGGAACTTAACTGAGGCTTGGATCAACTAGATCAGTGGACACGGAGGAAAGGACAGGAACATGTTGTTACTAATGTGCTGGGCCTTTTGGGCTGCAATGAACCAATTAATTTTTTACCTCAAGGCCCCCCACTGGCTCTGAATAATGACCAGGGTGATGGCAGATTTTGATCAATTACCAGATGAAGGAAAAAACCCTCCCTCTAGAAATATAGAACCAGAGCTCATTGATAAATCGATCCCATGGGCTTACTTTGATGGATCAGCCATGAGGAGTAGGGGCAGGAGGGGAGGGCATATGATTCCTAAATGAATCCCACTACTACAAAATCCAAATGAAACTATGGAGAAGCACTAATAATTTTGCTGAGCTTGTCACTGTTAAACACCTACTCCACTTTGCTCAAGAAAAACACTGCACTCATCAAAAAAAAATTGGGGATTCCAAATAGTTTGCAATTGGTTAAATAGAACATCACATTGCTCTGCATATTCGTTGAGGCACATTTTGGCTGAGGCGCACAGACTTATATCATCTTTTGATACCTTTGTCTGTCATCACATTTTCAGGGAGCGCAACACAAGGGTAGGCTTCTTATCAAAGGAGGCAGCGCACAGGTAGGAAGAGGATTGGTTAATCCAAGAAGAAATTGATGGAACTTTCCATCAGCATTACCATAAACCCTTCATTGACTTTCATATGCTATAGGGGACATAAGCTCACTGTGTTATATTTTGACTTTTTTGCATAATTATGTATGTTGTTTATTTTTATGAACATATAGTATTGTAATGTTCTCTTGGCAAAGAGACAGTTTCTATTTTTGAAGATTTACAGTTAAAACTGTAAAGAGACAGTTACCTCATTTTTGAGATTTTCACAAGCGCTCCCTATGTGGAGGCTATGATTTCTGGTTTTTGTTAACAAACAGATGGCAAGGCTTTCTAGCCTCAATATGCATATGCTACGACATCTACAGAATGTAATTTCTAATCATTAATCAAAATTACAACTTTTTTCCAAGGGAAAAATAAATAAATAAATAAAAATAAAAATAAAAGATCTGCTTAAAAGTAAACCCCAAGAATAAACACAAGAAACGCAAAATTCCAGATCTGATCATTTCGAAACAAAACACACAAGGGTCTATCTGATTGGGCACACCTCTTACAAGAAAAAATTCACACAAAAATATTTATCACACCATTTATTATCACACAATATAATAAACAGAGGGAGAACGAGTTGGGTTGGTTGAGTCCTAGCCACCTAGCTTGTTTCCCTATTTAAGGGATGATATTAATCTATAAGGATAGGTTGGGCATCATGGGAAATAGATAAATGAATGCATGAATCTAGCACTAGCCCTCTTTTATAAAACAACAAGAGTCTATTCTCAATACATATCATATAGTAACAAATCTAGCCTCAGAGAGGTTGTGGCAGTACAAAATTTCTGAAGATATGAACACCAAAAATTATTCACATGATCGCTAGCTTCCATCCTAATCTATATTAACATATATACAAATTACATTAGTTCTCAGTCATATCAAACAGATAACAAAATATGGAGTTGTTGGAAACTAATATCTAACTTTAGAAACTCTCCAAGCCATTTGTAGGAAAACAGGAACATGTCCTTATGAGTGAAAGTGCACCTTTCTTCTTTGACAACTGGGACCGACTCCTAGTTAGACCCTCGAACCAAGGGTCTCCCATATTCAGTGCAGGAATCAAGATGAGTGCAAGATTCTTGGGATGTTTTTGTACCATAGTCACTTTTGATCTTGAATTAGTGAACATACATTGTAATACTCATAAGGTAATACAAATGGCAAGTTACATAGAAAAACATCGACTATTTTTTACTTTTAATTAAAACGAGCATACATTATCCATTTACCAAAAGAATGATTAAAGAAACTAAGCATACTTGCATAGATATCTTGTATGGGTTGTAAAATAGAGACTAAGGTAGGGTGATTTAGGTGAAAAATAGGACAATTATGGTAGCCAACAGTATTGTGCAACCCTCTTCGCATCATGTGGATGCAGGCCTTTCAACGTGATTGATCCCATCAATTTCTGAATTTATTCACCCTTAAAAATTATTTCATTCTTATTGGAGTGACCCTCTCTATGACTACATGAAATATTATCTTGGCACGCAAATCCCTTTTCATTTTATGGCCCTCCTAGTCATATGGTTGATCATTGTCTATATCATTTAAACTATATAGAACCTCAGTTTGTGAGTATGCATTGTCATTCAAACCAACTCCATTGTTGTTACACACCCGCTATGTTTTTGAAATTAATCTTCTTTTGTATCTGAGGTTTCCAAACACCTTGCGGAAGTCAAAATTGTATCTTTGGACTTCTTCACTAGATTCTCATCCATTATAGAATCTGAAATATTCTACAAGATCTTGCGTCGGTTCTTTTTAGTGTTATATACGCTTTAGGGTCATGGGGATGGGATGACGCTCCCTTCACTAAAAAAAATAACCCAGAGGAAAATCAAAAATAAAAGAGAGATTATATCTCTAGATTTCCCCAAATATCATTTTTTTTTTTTACACTTTTATTCTCTAATCGATATTTCATATCAATAAAGAAGAGATATTGTTGGTGAGCATGGCTACCTTTCCACTTTTCTGTGTGAAGACTTGGTTCAATACTGTATCAAAAAATAGCAATGGGTGAACAAGGCAACTTGTTAGAGAAATCATGAAACAAAATAATGATTAATTATATTAATAAAACTATTTCCAATTTGTTTGAAAATGTATAAAATTATGCGTAATGATAAGGAGTAGTAACAGGAAATAGGGTAAAGAAAAAACAAATAAACAAGGCACATGACCTAATTTAAAACTCTGGATCCATTCAGGCTCCTTGCACTTTCATCATCAATGTTACAGAGTATTGATTCCTGAGAGATACCGGAATCCTATATACATGCCACTATAAAAATAGTGAATCAGAATGAATTCCCAATGAGGATAAAATGATACACATGAATCAAATCAAAAAATATGCATTGATTCTAAAAAAAAATAGTGGCAAGGAAAGGGAGACACCATAGTTATCCTTGAGTGAAATGCAAGAAGATTAAAAAGAGGCAATCATAGCACTATTTTTTGAACATGAATACCTAATTTACCTTGTGTATAGGAGTAACTTACTTCAAGAGCAACCCAAAGTAATATGCTATCAATTATCAAATCAATAGATATCCCTTTGAAATTAAACTTCATGAAAGATACATGTAAATTGAATTTTCAGATTAGTAGTATTCATCCAAACTAAGGCAACTACATACTGTGGATCCATGTGGAGAGCCAAGAAAATTGTATCAAAGGAAATCACCCATAGATAGTATTATGAAAATTGACACAATATATTTTCAAATAAATCCACAATATGAAAAGCAATTTGACAAAAAAAAAAATCAATATTCACATCCATAATCACACAGAAAGGCCCTACACATAGCGTTTAGATCTTCTCCTATACCATGTACCTTCTGACATCCAAATTTATAATCTTTGCATGTAAAGATCACCTTTACTCTACAGAAGTACCATTAACTCTGGTAAATCTCTCTTCTTCTGTAACAATGCTCTACAATGCAATATGAAATATTGTTACATTAGATCTCACTTCATCATTTTAAAACCTCAGTGACAAAAGAAAATAAAATCATATATGTACATCATTTAGCAGCGAACAAGGAACTTCAGCGGAAGCCTAAATTCAACATATGATAGATAGCTAGATTACTTGAGAAAAAATATATGAAATGAATTATAAGGTAGGGTGATTATGTGTCAATTTCTTTTATTATGTGTACAAATCGGATGCAATTTGAGCGAACTTAATATTTAATATTATGTGGTTCCTCTTTAGTTCAAATTCAGTGAAGGTGGGTTGCATATACCTCTATCGACCAATCAGGTAAATCACAACATGGAGGGTCCCTTATCCCACAAAGAAAAAGGTCTCATACATAAGTTTTCTTATGGCTAAGTTGTGATCTTCATTAAATAATAATAATAATAATACAATAAAGTTTAGATACATGGTATTTTTGGCTTCTCATTCGTTTTTCTTATGGCCAAACATAACAATATACATAAATGCAAGAATGGCACTCCAACCAATGAGCTAATCCCATCGTTGACAACTTCTCTATGTATCTTTTTAAGTCATAATTTGCACCATGACGTTAGACAGATGAGTCTTGTCAAACAAAATTATTCAAAGCATAAACTTAATTTCAACTAAGGTAGGATATCCATGCATGTTGTAAGGAAATTTGAAATTTGCGCATTTTTTAAGAAAATGTGACTTCTGAGATTCTATTCAATATCTAACAATTACAAGTTTCAAATAAATCCTCAAATGTTGAAAGCACTGAACAATGCAGAGCAGGTCCTTACGTCGCAGAACCTAGCATGGAAAAACAATTGTATATAAGCTTACAATTCCTATATTTCATATTTCCAAGATCAAGTTGTTGCCTACTCAAATTCCAAACTTGTGTACATATTTGTTGATTCCTAAAATAGGGTTTTTTTTCCGGTACAAATTTAGAGTTTCTTTGAATATTTAAGAACTGTTGAATTATATCTTGTAAATTAATTTGGTGCTCACAAAATGGTATTTTTTCATTCAATTCCAGAAAACAACACTATTCCAACTATCTTCTATCATTAAAGTTTTTCCTATATGTGTCTGAAAAGTTGCATCAACTATTTGTCCAATCCCAACGAAGGTGAAAATCCAACATGTGAGAAAATCAATTTCATTCAAATGAACTCTTATCACATAAAGAATAATTTACAAAAATAGTGATGTTGGATTTCAAGCCTCTGTGGAAGTTTTTTGTAGCTTCAAGTTCCGGATTGTCCACAGTTTCAACTTCATTCTGCCAACGTTTCAAACCCCAAAGGGGGTCCATCATCAGGACAAATCAGAAAGATATGATGAAAAGATTATTTGAGAGAAAGAGCTGAGCGCCTGGGTATAAATAAATAAAAGAGCCCTAATATAAGAGCCGACACATGATTATGACTTAATTCTTATCATTCTTTTACTTATATTTATATTAATATTTATCATTATTTATTTTATATTAAATCAATCCTTAATTGCTTAATTGACCTATTATTTTTTAGGTTTATTTATTTGATAATTTAATTCATAATT
>APFE030659212.1:39409-74900 GCA_000404065.3 Pinus taeda
ATTTTATTTAAGCCATTAATTTTATTTATTTAAGCCATTAATTTAATTAATATAATTAATTTGTATTGATTGATTGATTAATTAATTAATAAACCAAACCTTCCGAATGGTATGTCCTTTCGATCTTCGTATTGTAATTTATGACTTTTATAGACAAACATAAAAAATCTAATAAAATTGAACACACTATCCAGCACTTTGAAAAATAATATCTTTGATGAAGTATTAGAAAAAAAATTACAATTCAAACATACAAATAAACAAATCAAGGCTGATATATGGATTAATTAAAATATAATAACACCTAATCACGGGATGGACTTAAGCCTTGAACAATAGTCTATAGAAGAGTTGGGAGAATCTAACTTGCTTTTTTACCAAAGGAGGTCCATTAAAAATAAAAATACTTTGCGGAGTCCAATTCATTCAAAAATTCAACGCACACTCATGTTAATCTTAGCACTCTTGCAAATTGAGGCTCCATTATAGAATCTTTGGCAATGTTTGCATGAAAATATGAACAACCTCACAGGCATTGTTGTTTGAATTAAAATAAAGTTTACTTAATTCACATTAAAAGGAATCATGATAAATTGTATGTTTTGTTGTTGCAACTTTGTTGATTTCATTTGAAAGACAAGAAAATATAGAAACGTTATCACCCTTGGTTGTGTTTGGAGCTAAAGATTTGTTTTCATCCTTAAAAGGTAGTCATAGACCAGTTGAAATTGTACCAGGAGTTTCTCAGTTGAGATCTGGTAAACTCATCAAAGATGGTCTCTTACATTGCAAAGAGAGCAAATCTATGGGTTCTCTTACTCTTTTCATATTGCATGCTTGATCTTCAGGAATATGAAAAACAATTGGGAATATTGAAGTGACTCACTAACCATGAGTAATGTTCAATGCTGCAAAATAAAATCAAAGAAAAAAATTATTGAGAAAACATATAGTTTTTGAAGGAGATAAAAATTTCAACACCCAATTTTTGCAATTTATTACAAATAGTCAAATGTAAATGCTTCATCCCATATGCACTAAAACATGTAATCCTATATGTGCATCCTAATTGCTTGATATTCATCTAATAGAGTTGATGAACCAAACCCAAATCCTAGTAAGCACTTATAATCACTGGTTATAATCATTGGTTTATGTATTTGACAACAATAGTAGCTTTCTACTGGTCTAATGGTTGATATGGGGCATTTCCATGTTAATAACCTAGCTTCAAATCTCACTTGAAATACGACCCCTAATTACATGTTGGCCAAGTAAAATAAGGAATCATTTTAGTGTAACATTAGTGCTAGAAGAGCTTCATACATGCCTATTGTAGTTGTTGCAACACCCTCCAAATTTTTGGCTTGCACTCAAATTTCGGAGACTTCCTTGGTATTTTCCTTGATTGTTGCAAACACTCAAGCTCATCCCATGAGATTTCTTGAATTTATTTGGCTCCTTTTGCTTGTTGTATTACTTGTCATCTTTTGGCATGTTTAACTGTTATGTAATTTTTGTGAGCCTGTTCTGGTGGTTTCAAAGATCGTTTCTTGTGTAAATGAGTTGTCCTAACCATGTAAACATCTATCACACTCATGCAAAAAGTCTTGAATGTTGTCACACAAGTGTCATCACAGTCGTCTTGAAAGCCTATCCTAAGTGTTGCACTTGTCATAGCATGAGATAGTCATAGAGGGGAATGCTTTATTTGTTTGTTCTGATGATTTGTGTTGTCGTGTTTTCAAAGTATGCTAAGTGTGTGACCACAAGTCAAGCTCATCATGAGTCTAACCCCCTTCCCACACTTATCCATTTTCGGAAAATCTTCTCGACAAGGCAACTTATCTTCACTGGGCCCAAACTGAGTTGTGCACTGTGCAATCTTGGTCCTCACTGATGTGACCTTGCTACCTAGAACTATGTAGTTTGCAATCATTGTCCTCCATGGTAGTGGTTTTGCTCAATTCTAGAGTCTGGCAGCCTTCCTTGACCGCCATAATTGTGTAGTTGTGCCTCCCAGTCTACCTTGAACTGCACACTTCATACTTTCATTCCTCAAGCTTCCCCCCTTCCTGCTAGAACCTTGCAATTCACAGAGAACCCAGCCTCTCTTCACTACCAAAATTATGCAGAGGCTTCCTCCAATGCCCTTCCCTCAACTAGAGCTCACTAACCTCAAGAAATATGCATATTTGTCCTCCCAACCTATTTATTACCTAGTCCCCCTTTCCTCTAAAAACTACGCAAAACTGACTTCTCAGGGCTTCATCATGCATTAGCCACTACTTGCTTGAAATATGCAATCCTAACCCTCAATGGCCACTGCACAATTTTTCTCCCTAGTGAGCACTGTGTTGAAAAGTTCCCAGTCAAGCTTGAGTTGTGCTATGTGCAGTCTCAATGATCAATCTCTCTCCCTATCATCTGAAACTATGCAATGCATAGTTACTGATCCCTTCCTCCTAGTTTGCAACTTGTCCTTGGCTCAGTTCATGGATAACAATGCATCATCTTATACTAGGGAGTTTTCAAATTGATGTCGTCCCATCATGAGTGAATTGGAGGAACATGTACACTATCAAGTCATGGTGAGATGATGAAGAAGTGAGAAGAAGGAGGGAAGCATGCCTAATGACTCACTTTTAATTGAATGTATGAGTGTACATATTAAGAGCAAGAAAAAGAACACAAGTTTGCAACCACCTTCCAAGACTGAAGATCAATGAAGACCTCGCATCATCAAGTTATGTGAAGGAGAAGAGAAAGCATATCCAAGAACACATCTCTCACCCAGCAATAGTAGCGACTTAACATTGCCACGTTATCAAGCCAGTCCATGTCAGCATTGTCATTTCAAGTCGTTTCATGAGTTGTCATATGCCACATCACTAGTGTGGACCATGTATATTGTAATCAAATGTATTGTAAAGTAAAAGTCCAAAGGACACACATGAATATGAAAAGTCATGTAAGTTGAAAAGTCATAGGAAGTTGAATAGTCATGAGGGTAGTCAAAGAGTCACAAAGGGGAATCATCACCCATTGGTTATATATACCCCCTCATTGTATGAGCACGATAATTTTCACCTTGGCTCCTCCCTCAAGGAATTAGAGAGACCAGCTAGTTTTTTTAGGAGAAAGGAGTGGCTCCAATGTCCCACTACTAGGGCTAGTGATGTACAATGTAAATATGTGTCTTGGAACTTTTCCTTAATAATAGAAGCCTTTTCAGGCCAGCACATTCTTCATGCATGAACTATGAATGTTTAGAATACTATTATGTGGACATTTGTATTTTTGTTTTCTTTCACATGTATTGAGATAATTGAACTATTTCGGTTATTTTAGTGCTTATCTTGTTGAGAATGCGTTGTAATGGTTGTTATCATTGTCTCATCCTTGTGGAATATTCTGGAGGATACTAGACAAATATTTTCTTATTCATTGGTTATAATGACTATCGCATCCCTCGTGGACTATTCTGTTGGATGGTAGATAGATACTCCCTTATTTGTTGGTTGTAATGACTGTCACATCTTTTGTGGACTATTTTGCTTCATGTTGGACATATCCTTTTGGTTCATGCATCTCTCTTCCTACGTGGTACCATTACCTCTCACTTAGAGGCTCACTTTTCTCTCCTCTTTTGCAATAGAATAACCTTGACACAGTTGCACTACACACTCACCATGAACACTCCCTTTACTTTTCAAAGACACTATTGCATCACTGTCTTGTGTGGAAAGTTAGAGTAAAGGAAAATCTTTAAGGATTTGGCAACCGAACCTTTATACCAGATTGGACTCCTACACCAAATGGTGTGAGCTCTTATTGGGACTTCATATTGGGGAGATCCCATGAATGTTGGTAGGTCCATCACCGTCAACATTTATGGTGCTAGAAGGAGGGAAGCTAGAATTTTATGGTTGATTGTCCCACTGACCCAACTAATCCAAGTTCTAGTCAAGGAAGCAATGTTCACTCTATCTCCCCTACTCGTACTACGGAAGTTGGTAACTCTTCACCGCCCAAGCTTGAACATTAAATCTTGTATTATCAGCTTCAAATTGTTTGCCTCATCACCCGTCATTTTGTAAAAGTTGTTGGATTGATTCTGGGAGTAATCAATCTTCCATATTCTCAAAAGAAGAAAAAGCCCACCCCCATAGGAGTAGTGATCTGTTGAAGAAGCGGTCCTCACAACTCTTGAAGAACAAGCAGATTTTATGGAAAGGGAAGAAGAGCCTCCACTCTTTCAAGGAGGAGAAGGAGGTAACAATTTACTCACGGGTTCAACATCTGGTGGGACAGGAGAAGAGGACTAAAAGGAAGAAGAGGAAGTGGAACCATCAGATTTGGAAGAGAAAGAGGAGGACAATGAAGAAGAAGGCATGGCAGAGAAAAATCTAGATTGGATGACTCAGGTCCCACTAGTACTTCCACGTGTCTTGCACAAGATGTCAAGGCACGCGAAGAATATATTGACGACATATGACCCTGACAAGACAGTGAAGGTTGAATATAACTTGGAAAACTTTTACCTACATCTACAAACAATTGAGATACGTTGTGACGATGTTGCATGCAAATGTTTTCCATGTACCTTGGATGCTAGAGTAGTTGTATGGTATCATAGCCTTCCTCCAAACTCCATCCAGAATTGGAGGGCATTCAAAAGGATCTTTCTTTAAAAATTTGTTGAAGGCAAGAACCCTGCCATGTTAATAAAGGAGTTAGGTAGTCTTGAGATGGAGCAAAAGGAAAAAGTTAAATATTTCAATCAGAGGTTAAATCGCATCTTAAACAAATTCTAGGACAACACAAAACCTCATGACTCCATCACCATATACTACTACACTTATGCCTTGTTAACAAGTATTGTGTAGTTTGTAAAGTGAGTTGCAAGACAAACATTGACAAAAAACTACAAAGAGGCTATTTCCATTGAGAAGGGCTTTCATGCTATTGGATTCATCATAGATGATGAATCAACAAAAGACTCCAAGGACACGGCTAAGAGGTCTCAAGAATTTATGAGTAAGGTTAAGGAAAAAGAGTTGAATGATCTTAAAAGCCTGACTTGTCTCATGAAGTCCCTGACCACTAAAATGGCGAAACTCAAACAAAGGACAAGAGATATTACCATGAGAAGCAAGCCTCCCAAGTTCCTGTTCAAAATGAATTCAACTTCAAGCAGCAACAACAATTAGCTAGAAAAATCTACTCAAAGCTCCAATGTGGTCCTAAATATTGAAAAAATTGGCATGGATTCGTATTGCACATTTCATAATGAGCATCATTCAGAGAAGACGTGCCCACAATGGAACTTGCTCATGAGAAGAATGGTTGCACAGTTTTTTGACTCAGTCATGGTTGAGGAACAAGCTGAGCCCAATGAAGAGAAAGAAGAATTTGTTGCAATTGATGAAGCTCCAAGCACAAGGAATATAGTAAACATGTATCATTGTGTTCTCACAGCCCAAAAAATCACTTCCGATAAGTAGCCTTTGAGTGATGGTCCGGCCCAGAAATAGGGAAACTGAAACAACTTAAGAAGCCAAGGTCCGACCACTATGATTGAGGTGCCGAAATAGAAATTCAAAGAAAACTTGTTAATAAAACTCAATCCTTTGGCTAACTCAATGCAAAACACTCAGAGCAAGTATGGGAAAGAATTTTCAACGAAAAGTGTTTCCGATAGAAGTAAGGACATAATCATCCCTCCGGAAACCACAAACCAAGTTCCATCCTTGGACACCTCGGCCAATCTTCCCGCTGTGGATTATAACATTGTAGAGAATATGAAGAAGGCTCATGCAAACATCTCCCTATTTGAACTTACAAAGATCATGAGCCAGTGAGACATCCTTCTATGAGCACTTGGACAAACCTCTACTGGTAATGCTATCTCTTCAGACAAGGCATCTAGTAAGTCTCTTAAAACTCTGGCATATGTACTTAATGCACTCACGATGGATGCAAACACACTTTTTCCACCATTCTTGTTAACATTCGAAATCTTCACCTTTAATGTACACAATTCCTTAGTCGATTCTGGTGCATCGGTGAATGTCATGCCACTATCTGTGGCTAAGAAGATCATTGCTAAATGGGACAAGACAGATGCACAGATCATTCAGCTGGACAGAACTCGTGTCCAAGAAATTGGTGAACTCATGGATGTCATCATCCGGTTATCATCTGATGGATGAGTTCACTAATGTATCAACATAGTGATTATGGACATTCCAGAAGCATATAGAGTGTTACTAAGCAGAGATTGGTCAAGCAAGCTTCAAGGATATTTTTCTACAGACTGGTCACACTTATGGCTTCCATACAAGGGAAGGAATAATCAGATCCATGTAGAGTCAGAGGAATACATGAATCACTCATTCTGGGCTTACAAAAGGCCATCAACCTCAATGTTGCCAATCTAAAAGTGGTAGGTGACTCCGAAATTGTGATGCATCAGGTACGTAACACTATACATTGTGTGTCACATCATCTAAAAATTTATCAACAAGAGGTATGGAAACTCATCTCTAAATCATAATCTTTTAATATTATTTCATTTCCAAGAACACGGCAATGTGTAATGCAGCAACATATGCCTTAGCAAACACTGCTGCTAGGATGTCACCATTACGGCATGACTTTTTTATTCAAATTTTGTATAAACCTTCTATCTCGAATAATATAACTAACTTATGTGTTTTTTATGATGACCAATTGATACTATACTTTATGGCCAACACTGACGTATTCAAAGACGTGGCGATTGATGAAGACGAGCACAAACAAACACTACAGGACACAGCCAATGCGAGTAAAGGAAACCTCATCCCTAAGGTTGTGGTATCACTGGAAAAGTTGTATAATCTACAGAACTGCCTCTGAGGACCTGTTAATGCCAAGACCCACAATTCTACTTTGTCACATGAGAAAATCAACTTGGGAACTAAGAAAGATCTTAAATATGTCAATCTCGGTACTTGTTTCATACCACATGAGCGGTAGCCTCCATCCTCTTATTCAAGCAGTCCCATGATGTCTTTGTGTGGATATACGATGAACTCAAGACATACAACACACAAATCATACAGCATGTGATACCAATCAAGGAAGGGGCCAATCCATTTCAGCAAAAACTAAGGAAAATTCACCCAACGCTTGAGCCCCTCATACAGAAGGAGTTGAGAAAATTAGTGGATGCTTGGATCATCTACAAGGTGTGACATTCAACATGGGTATAAAACTTGGTTCCATGAGGAAGAATTCGAAGGAGATCTACATGTCTGTAGACTTTTGGAATCTTAACCATGCCTTGGACAAGGATAATTACCCCGTGTGGTCTATGGAGAAAATACTACAAATAGTACTGTGGGTCGAAATGTTTTCTTTTCTCGATGGATTCTCAGGTTACAACTGGGTTCTGGTAGCAGAGCTTGATAGATTGACAACTACTTTCAAGATGAAGTGGGGCACATTCGCATTTCAACAAATGTTGTTTGGGCTATTCAATGTTGGTGCAACATTCTAACATGCGATGGAAATCACCTTTCACTAGCTTATTGGATAGAGCATAGTGGTATACCTTGATGATGTGACAATATTTTCTAAACAAAGGTCATAACACCTGCGCCATCTAAAGAATATTTTTGAGAGATGTCATAAATATGGGATATCCTTAAATCCCAAGAAGAGTATTTTTGCAGTGTCCAAAGGTAACTTCCTGGGACACATCATTTCTAAAAGTGGAATCAAGGTAGACCCAGACATGGTCTGGACCATCACGTAGATTTCCCACCCAATGAACAAGAAATTCATGTAGTCTTTCTTGGGGAAGATAAACTTCCTCCAAAAGTTCATCTATGACTATGCTCAAATTGTTAAACCAATACAGGACATGATCAAGAAGAACACAGTCTATAAATGGGACAAGAGGGAAAAGGACATGTTTTCCTGCATCGAGCAAGCTATATTAGAAGCACGCATTTTGTACATCCTAGACTTTGGTAAAGACTTCTTGCTCTACACTTTTGCTTTCAACATTTTTCTTGTTGTTGTGCTAACTCAGAAAGATGAGTTGAATAATGAACAACCTATCTCCCTCAGGAGCATAAGTCTACAAGGACTAGAACAAGGACTAGAGCTCAACTATCCCCCCATGGACAAATAGGCTTATGTAGTGTGCAAGGTGATAAAGCACTTCAGACCCTATCTGTTAAAGAACCTTTGTGTTATCTTTTTTCCACACCCAGCAGTCAAATCACTACTCATTCAGCAAGATTTGGGTGAAAGGAGGGTGAAATGGATGACCAAATTATAGGAATATAATCTTGACATCAAGCTAGTTCACACAATCGAGGGTCATGGTCTTTGTAAATTAGTAGCAAACGAAGTTAACATGAAAGAGGAAGAAGAAGAGCTCATAGGATGGGAGCAAGAGATTGAAATGTACAACATTGAGTCATTCTCCGCCACTTCAGACATAAACTCTTAGTACACGGATGTGCACCAATACCTTGAGCATGGCACAACCCCCTCTCATTTATGCATGTGGCAGAAGAGGGCACTCTGACTCAAAGCATTTTCATATCAGTTGGTGCATAGGGTGTTGTTCAAAAAGCACCACAATGGAGTTTTCTCTAGTGTTTGGAGGCACACAATTCAAAAAAGGTATTACGTGATCTCCACAATGGACCAGATGGGAGACACTTCGTAGGAAACACTACAACACATAATGTTATGCAGGTTGACTTTTACTGGCCTACATTATTTAAGGATGATCATGCCTATGCCCACAAGTGTCTGGTCTTTCAAAGGTGTGATGACAGAAATCAGAAGTCAGTAGCCCCGCTACAGCCTGTTGCAATTGAAAAACATTTTCAACAGTGGGGCTTGGATATCATTGGGTAAATTTTCCCACAATCATTGAAGTAGAACCATTGTATCCTAACTACTACGGAATATTTCATGTGGTGGACAGAGGCAGTTCCGCTAAAACAAGTGAACGATCATGAAGTCATCAGCTTTTTGCAGCAATTCATCATCTCCAGGTTTGGTGTTCCTATGTCACTTGTTTTTTACAATGCAATATACTTTTCCTTGTTAAGACTTTATGATTTTTCATTGGAAAATGGTATTATCTTGAAACATTATGCTAACTATTATCCACAAGGAAATGGTCTTGTTGAATCCACAAACAATAACCTCATATGTATCATCAAAAAGACCATATTCTCTGAACAATGAAACTGGCAGTCTGCTTTGGTGAATGCCTTATGGGTTGACCAAGTCATGCCTAGGCCTTCTTTGAACACCTCCCCTTACTTCCTAGTGTGGAAAAGAAGCCAGCTCCTATCAAATATCTACTTTCCCGCTCTCCAAATATCCCAAGAGTCCCAAGGCAAGCCATGTCTTCTAGTTCAGCATAGGATGGACACTTTACACAAGCTATAGGAAGAAAGGTTGAAATCTAAATAAAAATTCTTACTTCACCAGATTTGCATTAAGAGATCATTTGATAGAAAGTATGCAAGGAAACGTAGCTTTAGTGTGGGTGACTTAGTCTAAAAGTGGGATAAAGCCACAAAGATAAAGGCAAACACAATAAATTTCAGTCCCTATGGATTGGTCCATACACAATTCACAAGAAGCTTAGCCAACACACATATCGTCTTCAATCACTTGAGAGGAATATTGAATTTCTCCCTGTCAATGGCCAAGATTTAAAACAATATTGTCAATGAATATTTGGGGTTGTGCCTTGCACTATGTACTAAAATTTAAGAAACTAAATTCCAACCATTTACTACTTACTACCATAAGAGACAATGGATTGGAATCAGTTACATGAAATATTTAATAAATATTTGGGATTGTGTCTCACACTATGTACTAAAATTTAAGTAACTAAATTTTTAATTCCTACATGATAATGTAGGGAACTAAATTCCAACCATTTACTACTTACTACCATAAGGGACAATGATACAATGGATTGGAATCAGTTAGTTACTTGAAATAACTGAAATTTACCTTAACATAACAGTAAAAGGCCTCATCATGTTGGTTCCATGAAAAACTAGTACTAAAATTTACCTTAAAAAGGATTTGGAACAATTGTTTACAAATCAAATGGATTTGGTCCTAAGGCTCACGAGGAAATCACAAGTAATGAATCAATCATCATAATAATATGAATTTGTGCATGGATATTTACCAACTTGGGTTTGGATTGGGTTATGAATTTATGCATGGATATTTACCCGCTTGGGTTTGGATTGGGTGGATCAATGTCATCACTGCGTGGCATAAAACCCTAGCCACCTCTTTTTCGAAAGGATCGGAAAATGTATCAAAGTCCACGGGGAATGTTCAATTTCCACACTTGGTTGATGTGAAAAAGGGTTTGTTTTTGTTGAATTTAGTTTGTTGTGATTCATATTAAGGTTTTGTGAAGAGTTTTTCGCGAAATTCACATTATAATTTATTTGTTTACATGTTTCGAATCAATAAGTGTGATTTATTGTCAGGGCAAGTTGAAGAACTAGACCATGACTGCAAGATAAATAGAGAGAGCAGATCATCCAATGACTATATTTCACTAAGAACAATTACATTTGGGTTTGTTACCCAAATTATATGCAACTAATTTCAAATATGAAATATCTATGTGGGAAAGTGGGTGTTTTTTTTCATGTGTAAAAACGTTTTGCTTTGTAACGAGCCCTAATTTACTTGGTGCTGAAAATGACTTGTTCCAGTTGAAATTTGGAAAACAAAATTGTGATTGTGATTTGAATAGATCGTAATTTTGAGATTTTATATATTTGAAATAATTTTAAAAAAATAAATTCCATATTTAAAGGAATGAAATTGTAATTTTGATTAACAAAATCACAAATGGTAAATTTTAGTAAATAAATGATGCTCAACATTTTAAAAATAATAAATAAACTTATATAAATAAACATTTCAGTTAGTTTTAAACTAATTTTTTTTTCTGCCACACACAAATTCATGAAATTGTAAATCAAAAGAAATTTTAACAACATTTCATAAATAAAAAGAAAACCAACGTGAATTTTACTCTAAAACACATCACTGAGAAGATCTAAACAATAAAACGAACAGTGTTATGAAATCTAACCATCCATAATAATAATAAATTATACCAGACATTGTTCTCCTTTTATTGATTTTTTTGTTTCTTTTTAACCAACCAATAGAGATTGAATACTTTAGTAATCTCTGAGCAGAGTACTTCAATTATGTCTCGGCCAAAAACCGTATACAAGGGAGTCTGGAGCAAATTCACTTTTCTCGGAGAAGAAAAATAAAACGCTATTCTACATATGTTATAGAGAATCTATCTCAGAAAAGTTTTGCAATCAAATTCAACAACATGCCCATCAGATATCTAACAGTTGTAATGTACAAAAGATTCAAAAGAATTATAAAAACATTCAATAATAACTAAACTGAAAGTGCATTTACCTACATATCACTTACTCTTGCTTCCCTGCCTGTTCCCATGAAGACTCGTTCAGAACATGAAACAAGTAGTTCTATATGGAACAAAGGTATGAGTTTCCAAAAAAAAATGAATTAAGAAATCACTGTGACTAAAAATGGAGAAGGTAATGACATGTCAAAATGAAGAATCCAATCTGCTTCAATGTTTTCCCAAAAAACAATAAATCCAATATGAAAAGGGAAAGAGTTAAAAAAAATGGGTGATGAAAGAATAATACTTTAACATATATTTAAATAATAATAAAATTTAATAAAATTTAATTTATAATGTTAAACTGTAAAAAAAAATTAGTCAAAAGCAAATTAATATTCTGTCAAAAATAAAATCCAACATGTTAGTAGCTAGGTTAGTTTAAAACAGATTTCTTCACACAAATAAAACAACTAATAAAATATTGTGTTATTGAATATCATCACCAAAAATTAAAAACCTTAATTAACTAATATACATTTACTTTAATAAAATACTATATTGTTGAATACTATCACCAAAAATTAAGAAATATGAATTAATTTTAATATGGTTTATATTAATAAATATACACTTTAATATATGGTTTATTTTTTAATATATAATTTGTTTTACTTTTTATTAATATCTATAATTTTTATAACTAAAATTATTAAAATATATTTTAATATAATAAGGGCTTGCTTAAATGTATCTTAATTAACTAAAAAATAATAAAGAGAGATTTTTATCACGAAAATAAAACATTTAATAAAATAATGTATTGTTGAATGTCATCACAAAAGATTAAGAAATATGATTTACTAATATGTTTATATTAACATATATACACTTTAATATACATTTATTATTTTATTGGTGTGTGATTCTTTGCTAATATATAAAATATATATAATTAAAATTATTAAAATATGTTTTTAATATAATAATAAGTTAGCCCCAAGGGATAGCTCAATTGGTAGAGTTCTCGTTACTAAGTACCTTGTCAATTGGGAGATTATGGAGTCAAATCTCATCTACACCCTTTAGGTTAAACCTAACAAGATAAGTCGACCAGTAAATCCCTTCGGGATCTGCCGAGATTACTACCGATGCAGCCATCTAGTCACACCCACCCAATCACGGTGAATCACAGTTGAAAAAAATATATAATAATAATTCATCTTAAATTGAAAATAAGGACAAAAACTACAACTCATGAAAATAGAAATAATAATAAATTAACCATTTATTTAGTGATTAATAATCCTTTATATAATTCCTCATAGGTTGAACTATTATAAGTTTATTATTTATTTTTAATAAAAAAATTATTCATATTTGGTTATATAAAAATAGATTGAGTAATAAATTTTTCTAATTAATTAACTAATTAGAGTAAACATAATATCTTAATCCCTATCTGTTATGAGTTATTTAATTTTTATTACTACTAATGATAATGAGGGTAATCAAAATAATAGGATTAGAGTTCCTAGGTTAATATTTTCATTTAGATTTATTTAGGCCCTTTTGAATTGTAAATAAAAAAATAATAATAAAAATAAAGATATCTAACAAATTAATTAATTAATGAACTAGCTCTTGGACCAGTCAAATCTAGTTTTTGCCGTGTCAATGTGGTCAATTATAGTTGTTTCTTTCTAGCCATTTGAATGATCTCTCTCTATTTAACCTATGCATGGATCTGATTCTTCATCTTGTCCTGACGATGAACCACACTTGTTAGTTTGAAACACGTCGAAAAATGAATTTTGATGTGATTATTGCTGAAAACCTGTCTCAAAAATTGATATGGATCAATGAAGCCTCAATTCAATAAGGTCTAACATTCTCCTCAAAATTCAAACCCAAGGTGGTTGACAATGGACAATTAATTGTCTCTTTGTTGCTTTAAACTAATTCTAAGAGCCTCAAAAACCATACCACTCATTGCAAATATAGAACAAATCATTTATAGTTAATGATTTAGAGCCACTGGTTGAGAATTCAAGGTCCACATATTTCTCATAAATCAATATCCTCTTTAATTTTAGAACCATGATTTTCATTCTCTAAAATTGTAGGTGAAACTTGAAAGTGCTCAAATGATAATATCATATATCATTTAATAATAGATGGTGACATAAGAAACAAGAATATCTATGCGACAGTAAGTTCTTTCACAATCACCAGCCTTTGGTTTCCAATTTGCCATGCCACATATTCTCACGCCCAGAAATATATTCGTATGGATGGACGATCCACCTCAGTAGTGGATCATATTCGTATGGATGGATGATCCAACTCAACAGTCGATCAAGTATTGCATCTTAAGAATAATCTTAAAAACTTAATTGTATTCCATGAAATTAATAAGAGTATTCATTTTCTAGGTTCATGTTGGTCATGTGTTTAAACGCCTACACGATATTCATGCAGTTATTGCATGCCACCCACTTGGTGTGTGCCCTTTTCCAATTAAAGCATGTCTACATAGCTCCTTGTCTCGTTTGGAATGGACACTCCTGATTTGATGACGAGTCCCAATGTTGTTTAGTAAGTTCGACTACAATGTTACTTTTAGTATAATTCTTTTGCCATGTTACTTGGCATATGGTTGAGGACAGTTTGCTTGGCATGTGGTTTAGTACAGCTCGCTCGCCATGTTACCTGGCATATGTAGCACCAATACCAGTAACAATAGATCTTGAGCCCTTCTTCTATGAGTCACAACATGGCCTTTTCATCATTTCATTGCATAGTTTATTCACAACATGGGATTTTCATAATGGATAGATGAAGAGATTAAACAAATCAATTGAATGGATGTGCATAAATTTATATGAAACATGGATCTATCCATATAGAAATGCACAGAGATGAAGTTTCCTACTTGTAGAGGTCTCGGAAGTTGAGCTCAATAACTATCCATAGATGGGCTTCATTGCAGCTATATTTTTGTTGGTTCTCATTAAATCTATAGATTCAGGTTTGGTTGCCTCTGATACCCAAAACTACATGTTCCCTTTCTTCAATGATACTAATAGACAGGAGTTGGAGTTTTTCAATGCCAACATAGCTTTTGGGGCATTTCAATTAACTCTAGATACAACAAATACTAGATTTTCTCTTATGAATCAGAGTTGGAGAGTTTTCTTGAATCAAGGCTTCAAGCTATTGAAGAATTCCTCTCAAGGAACTGTAGTGGATTCTTTCAATTATTCTTTTGTTCTAAATATAGTGAACAAGAGTGGAGATGATGGCGATAGCTTAACTTTCATTGTAACAAATGAGAAAAATGATTTCCCTGAGAATAGTTAGGGGAAATACTTGGAACTGTTTAACTCTACCATGAATGGGGATTCAAATAACAAATTGGTTACATTGGAGCTCGATATCAGAAATAGTACTTCCAATGACTAAAATAAAGAGAAGAAAGATACGCACAGAGATAGATGCAAAGGTTGAACCTATAGATTCACCAAAAACACCTATTAAAATAGATAGAAAGGGACATGATGACCAATTCATTCCTTCATCACTAGTAGGTAATTCTTGGTATTTATATCACCGACCATTCATATTTGGTATTGTTAGCTTTCCTGGTGCTTGGAAACTTGGTATTGTTATATTTCCTGATAGAAGTTGTCATGTCAATAGGTGTTCCGTTTCATTAGCTCTTAAGAGTCATTGATTCCTAGTTGCCTAGGATAGGTAGGTCTACCTTATGTATTCCCCTTTATGAAAAAACTTGCATGATTAGCAGACATTCTTCTTTCTGTGATTAGTGAACAGCCTTCTTTCTATGATTAGCTTCCTTTTCGCAAGCTTGCATGATTAGTATACACTCTTCTTTCTGTGATTAGTGGATAGTGTTCTTTATGTGATTAGCTTCCTTTTCACTTTCAATATGATAGCGTGATTTTCAGGTTCATAGTGTGTTTTTTCCTTGACCTATGCAGATGTTCGGTAAGTATCGATAACCAAAACAAAAAAATTAAGATGTGTTTACTGCTTTGAAATTTTGATTTACTATTCTAAAATAATTATCAATAATGTAAACTCCTAAATGAAAATTGAGAATTCTGCAGGGAAAAAATCTAATGAAAATTTATGATTCTACAGAAAAGAAAATTTGTTGATTTCATAGGCATAAGTTCACCAAAAGCATACCTCTATAGAATCAAAGTGGTGCCACAATCAACCATGGGTTAATCTTCGCTACATGGCACTCAAATGCCTTAGACTATGAGGCACTCAAATGCCTCAACACCTTAGATTATGAGGCAGAATTGCCAAGGATTAATCTCCTCCTGCCACAGTGTGCCATGGAATTCTAAATGGGACTCAAATGCCTCAGCAGAAATGTGAAGCCATAGGAGACCAGGTTGATGAATAGTTCTAATAATGTGAAGCCAGCGAAGGCAGGGCTAATGAACCATCCTGATAAAGTATTTATTGAAGAAAATACTTCAGCTTGCCACTTGTATCCTAATGTTGTCCACTTGCATTGTTTTACATCCTCGTGTATCATATTTTGTTCTGGCACCAGGAAAATTAGTTTTGTTGACATTGTGACAATTATTTTAGTGTCAAAGCAGCTTAGCAAATAGATATGCTCAGCCACTCATCAGTCTCTGTATCTATTATGTATTCATATATTTCAATTACCATAAAAGAGTTGTCTGCCTTTATTCATTTGTTATAACATTTAATGTTTTAAACTAATGTTAGCATTAGTTTACTCTGCCAAGAGAAATTTCCAAATGCCAAGCTAAAAGATTAATATAACCTATGTTTTTAGCCTTCTGCCTCGGGAAGAGGCCAAATAAGATGATGAAACTAATTCATGTTAAAAAAGATTGGTTATTCGTAATATTAATGGTGTATTTGTCATAGTAATCAACTTAAATAAATGTTAAAGGGCGCCATTTTGATTACTATAATCCCTGCTTTGCCTGCGGTAGGGACTAATAAGTACATTATATGAAAATATTTTATCATGTTAGAGAGAAAATTCCATATAAACTTCATTGTCAATAACATTAGACCATGTAATAACATGGATAGCCATTTTAACAATATTAAGGTATAAAAATGATACCACGTGGGTAGTTGATTCAACAAAATGTGGCTATTCCATTTAACAAGGTATGGAAATCTTTATTAATTTAAAAAGAGGTAATATATATATATATATAAGATTTTCTAATGACATATGTTTCATTATACCTCGAATCAGGTGCCAAGGGATGGTATACAAGCATTTCCACCAAGAATAATAACTATGTGTGACATGCCTCCTCAATGTCAACTCATGTTGCAAGATGGTGCATGTTTGGGCTTAATGCAGTGTGGGAAGTGGTTGTCCAAATCTTGAAGGGTTGGAATGTGGTTTATGGTGTTTGTACATAAATTTGTGCTGGATTGGATGGCCTTCGTGATGAATCCATCATTCCCAAAATCCCCTACAATATTGCCATTATTCTTGTCCAAATTCATAGAAAGTTGTGGCTATTACTACTGTGGAACTTGATGTTTCAATGGCTCTTCCTATCTACATGGTTTTTTCTTTTCCCAGCATGACAAAATATGTCCAAATAATTGCATACATTTATAAATAATACACATGTACATCATCATATCCAGGTTGTAACAGTCTGGCCTTTTTACCCCTATTTTTGTATGTGTGATCATAACTATGGAAGCCATGGCTAGTTGGAACAAATCTTATAAATATTTAAACTATTAAATTATTTTCTTGAAAATAATAATAAAAATAAAATGTTTTCCTTAAGAGAGGGACACACGAATTCAAGTTTGAGGAAGTGGAGGACAATGCCCCTCACTCCCAAAGATGTAGGAAGTGGCACAACCAATCGAACCACCACCTGATAGATTGCAAAAGATGTCATGGTAGTGTGGAGAAGTGGAGGATGGCGCCCTCACCTCAAAGATGGAGGAGGTGGCACAATTGATCTAACCAACGCCTTATATATAGCAAGAGACATAGCTAGATAGGGAGGTAAAGAGATAAACAAGTATATTTTATAATTTTATAATTTTCATGTTCTCTTTTTTCTTTTTGTGAAATAGAGGATACTTTCATTAAGTATAGAAAATTTACATTTAGTCTGGATTTTCAAAGTCCAGAAACGATCCTTTGATCATAAAAGGACTACAAATATTGTCCTGTCAACTAAAGATACTAGGAAATATACTAATCAACAACAAACTATCAAATACTAACAATAATAATAATTACAATAAAGAACATACTTATTCTCTGAATATTCAGGATTAAAAAAAAAAAAAAAAAAAAAAATCAAGGCTTTTTAGGTTGAGAAGGAGGAAATGCCTTTGATATTAGCATGACTTTCCCTGAGTTGACTAAATTTTCTCCTTCTTATTGGACCAAGGCCTTAACGCTCATGTGCCCTTATTTTTTTTCTTCCTTGACCAACCTGGGGGGTCTTTGAAATATTTCATATGAACTCCTAAATCAGTATTTGAAGAACTCGAACTAGATTGAGCATTATATGTTTGATTGCTTGGAATGGATTGCATATATTTATTGAGACAAACCTTTTCCATAGAAATAATGTGCAAAATATCAAGATCAATGCCTTCTAGGAGGTATTTAGCCTCACCCTCTTTCATTACTAAGCTAGTTGGCTCCTTTGGCAAAGAATTTTTTCAATTACTTAACCATTAGTAGGTTATCTAGTAGTGTTATGACTAGGTCATTTGGAGGAAAAAGAGTTCCATTCTTCAAGTGCATTTTGTTCCATGGATGTGTAGAGTAGCTACAAGTGGATAGAGAGAGAAAAAAAAATAGGCTTTGTGTTTTGTAGAAGTCCATAGCCCACAAATCTCATTGCATTATATTTGCATCCATTTCCATAAAGAGAGAGCAAAGCAATCTCACTTTCCAGTTGGGTTTTCTCCCATAAGGGTTTCCCAAAACATATCTTGTGTGATTTTGGTTTGTGAGTGTTAATTTTTTCATTATTCTCTATTTTATATATTTCATATATTGCATGCATAAGAAGATACAATAATTTAATAAATCCAAGAATCTAAGGAAAATTAATCCTCATACTATATATTTCATATTTTTAATAAATTTTATCTGATCTATTGTGATGAATTGTCCAATGGAATATGCATGGAAATTTATGGATCATATTGGTATCAAATCAAGTTTCATTGGGTATATTGTGGGGGGTTACAATGGATCCAAATTGATGAAGTTGAAATTCATAAAACCCTAGCCATGGTTAACGAATCTATTAATAACCCTCAAGATCTGGTAGAGGAGATATTCACAAGGATAGAAGGGCATGTAATCTAAACTTAAACAGGAATGAAAAAAATTATAGATATAATATCAAATACTAAAATATGCTTACAAATATAATGGAAATAAACTAGCTTGTGCAATGGTAGCTTATCTCTGAGAAGAGATGTGGCGTCTACATGCCTCTAAACTATGTTAAAATGAGGCTGAAGGGCCTATTTATTATTGAAAAACAATGGAAACCCCTAAACAACCAAAACCCTAACCCCAAGAGATGGAATTCCAAGAATTTTTGGGCCCCATTAGGGTTAGTTGGGCAGCCACCTTCTCGGGGTTGTAACTTGGTCATATTATCTCTGTTTGGTGCATATGATACCTTGTTGGAAAGATCTCCCCGAGTACTACAAGATTTGCAAAAGATTTCCTATGGGTCATAGTCTATTGTGGAACTAAAAAAACACACTGTTTAGGGGGTCAAAACTACTTCAGAAGTTTGAGACCCAAAAAATTGCTAAAAATAGTAAATGTTGCAATAAATAAGGAAACAGATGAAATTGACTAGATGTCTAGGTGGAATAGGTGGGTGGCCACCAATATCCACTTGGTGGAGGAGATGGCTTGCTTTGAAATATTGATATAGTTGGATCCTTTGTTGGTGATTTTTCTTAATCTATTGTAGAAATTCCCACTATAGATCACCTGGCAATGCAATGTACTAAAGCAAAACACTTGATCTACTTCTACAAAAAAAAATAGCGGAAGATTAATTGAACATGAGCAACATCAACCAAGAAAAAATATAATTGAGAATAAGAAGTAATCAACCACAACACAGAAGATATAACACTAGGGAGCACCATCCTAAAGCCCAAACTTTGTATTATCATACAAGTGGAAATCTTGTTCAAGTTACAAAAAGAATCAGCTCTCAAGCTATCCTGCTCTCTCTGCAATCAAGCAATATAGCTCACAGACTAAATAGACATAGTATATGTCTTCCTCAAGCCCTCCAAGCCTCCTATTTCCTTGCGCAGTTTTGATTGGGGTCCAATGATATCACATGTGTGAATTGGCCTCATCACACTCATTGTAACCTCAGGTCCAACTGCGCAATCCTCAAGGAATAATATTCTTTTTGCATGCAAGGAATATTCACCAAGGAATATCCTAGCAACTGATAGTACATTGTCCCTCCATCTCATATCAACTGGGTCTCTGACTAAACTGACATGCATGAGTTATCCATAAGTGACTCTTTAGTTATCTGAAATACATTAGTTACAAGCATGCAAGCATTAACTAACTGAACTCTAATTAATTTAACAAATTTTTAAATTAATCTAACTGGACTTGACTCAGTTAACTGAGCCAACTAATTACAACTCACTCTTATCTCTTTAACTGATGAATAAATCCCTCAATCAAAGGAGAAACTGTTGCATGTCCTAACATAGACTTCAAGTTTGATTTTCCTTAACTAATTAACTAAAGATGAATTAACTAATTAATTTTCAAACTGTTGTTGATATCAAATTCGAATTTTACTTCCTATGTTTAGTCCAGGGACTAACTAAAATATGAAGGGATCTCGAAATGCTATTTTTAGAAAAGCTATCTTTAGCACTTTCACTTTTCACCCATTGTTGCTAAGATCTCCAATGGATGAATTGATATTTATATCTTGGCTATTTATAGTAGTGCTATTTTTAGCATTTCTTGTTACAAATTCAACACTCTCTCTCAACAAGAAATGCATTATTAGTAACCTTGATCCTGTCTCTGTGGAACTCGAACTCGCATTTTAACAATGCCTTAGTCAAAATATCTGCATCCTGCTCCTCGATCAAAACATACTGCAACATCATGATCCTCTTGACCACACAGTCCCTTAGATGATGGTAACGGATATCTATATGCTTGGACTTGTCATGAAACACTGGATTCTCAGAGAGTTTTATACAACTTTGATTATCACAGTATATCAATGTAGGATCCATCATCTAACCAAACAATCCCA
Organism: Pinus taeda; assembly: GCA_000404065.3. NCBI lineage: Eukaryota > Viridiplantae > Streptophyta > Pinopsida > Pinales > Pinaceae > Pinus > Pinus taeda. The sequence continues at coordinate 60,227 of APFE030659212.1, forward strand.
CTAGAATCTTATGCATCCAAATAGCCTTGCATGCTGCCTAACTGGCAGCCATGTATTTAGCCTCTGTTGAGCTAAGTGCAACTAATCTTTGTTTCTTGCTATACCAAGAAACTACAGCTGAACCAAGGTTTAAGATTCCTCCAAAAGTTCTCTTCTAGTCTGATGGACTACTAGCCTAATCCGCATCTGTGAAGCCTTGCAGCTTCACTCCCTCTATCCGTCTGTACCATAATCCATGCTATGTAGTGCCTCTGAGATATCCCAGCACATGCTTTGCTACCTTCCAAAACAGCTTGGTAGGCTAAACCATAGCTTGACTTAGCTGATTCACCGCAAAGCATAAGTCGGGTCATGTGTTAACCAAATACATAAGTGAACCCACCAGCTGCCAATAAACAGTAGCAGCTACTACCTCATCTGAAGTAGCATCCTCCTTCCTCCAGTTCCCAGCTAGAGGAGTCTGCATGGGTTTGCACTTCTCCATGTGAAAGCGCCTGAGTATCTCATTGGAATACTTGCCTTGAGACATAGATACTTCCCCATCTTTCTACCACACTTCCATGCCTAGAAAGTAGTGCATGAGGCCCATTTCCTTCATCTCAAACTCTCTTGCAAGGTCCTCCTTGCAAGATTTGATCAGCTAATCATCACCTATCAAAATCAGATCATCGACATAAGTACAATAATCAATGGCTTACCTTCTACCATAATGTGGTAAAGGTTCGCATCTGCTTCACTCTTGGTGAAGCCCAATCCAGTAAAATAGCTATTAATCCTGGTATACCAAGCACAGGGTGCTTGCTTCAACCCATACACTACTCGCTTGAGTCGAAAAACATGCAACTCACGATTGAAGGTCTCAAATCCTTTTGGTTGCTCAATGTATACCTCTTCCTCAATCTTCACATTGAGGAACATCATCTTCACATCCATCTGATGGATCTTCAAACCCATCTGAGCTGATAGAGCTAGCATTGATCTGATAGATGAGTGCCTTGCTATGGGAGCAAAGGTCTCATCGTAGTTGATCTCCTCAACCTGTGAAAAACCTCGGGCAACAAACCTTTCCTTGTGTTTCTCAACACTGCCATCAACTACCTGCTTTACCTTGTAAAGCCATCAGGAAATAACCACTAACTTGTCCCTAGGTGTAGGGACAACATCCCACACACTATTCCATATGATAGAATTGTACTCTTCTACCATTGCATCAACCCAGACTGGTTGCTACACTGCCTCCTGAAAAGAAGAAGGCTTGGTTGCTACACACTCCCCAACTAGGGCCATGTAGCCAATGTATCTCTCAAGAGATCTCCTATGTCTACGCTGAGAGGATGGCTGCCCCACATTCTCTCTTGCATCTAGCATCAATCTGTCAGCTTCCCGCGAGTGTTTCCACCTGTCTCTAGAAAACTCTCCAGGAATGATGGTCTCCACTACTGGATCCTCTGCATGTGCCTGATCCACATCATCAGGAAGCTCCTCCTCCTTTGGAACTAAAAGTTCCTCATCACCATGCAACTTGAGCTCCCTCTCAAGTAACCCTCGCATGGCTCTCTACTCATCGAACTTCAGATCCTTGCACACTACGGTCCTCTAACTAGCAGGCAGAAACACACAATAGTTGTGAGGTGTATCTATGTACCCCACTAGTATCCCCAACTCAGTTGTTGGATCTAGCTTCTTCCAAGCATCTTTGGTCAAATGACAGAAAACTTGTGATCCAAAGATGCGAAAGTAACTCACATCTGATCACTTCCCCAAAAAAGCCTCCATAGGTGTCTTCATCCCCAAAATACGATGAGGACTTCTGTTCTAAAGGTACATTGTTGTATTGCATGCCTTAGCCCACAAATGAAGTGGTAGGCCTTGGTCATGCAACATCGCTCGAGCTTCTCCCACAATAGATCTGTTCTTCCTTTTGGCCACCCCATTCTATTGTGGGTTATGAGGTGTCGTCAGTTCCCGTTTAATTCAATCTGCAGCACAAAAGTATTTAAACTACTGGGAAACATACTCTTCACCATTATCGCTACGCAAGGCTTTTACTTTCTTTCCAGATTCTTTCTCTGCCAAGGCTTTAAACTCACAAAACCTCAAGAAGGTCTGATCATTCTTTTGCATAAAGGAGATCCAACATCTACGAGAAAAATCATCAATAAAAATAACATAGTACATTTGCTTAGCAGTGGAGGCTGTAGATAATGGTCCACATACATCTGAGTGAACTCGCTCCAGGATTTCTCCAGCTCTACTATCCTGATCCTGAAAGGAAGCTTTTGCATACTTACCTAGGGTGCATCCTTTGCACGTATTTGTTTGCTCTAGGTTTCCCTTGGGTAAGCCGATAGAAATTTGTTGCATGATCTTCAAGGCCCTGTGATACAAGTGGCCTAGTCTTCTATGCCACAGCTTGCCAACATCTTGGCTTTGCACCACCTCTGCTTTGGAACTCAGTGCAGCATAGTCATCTACCTCCAACTTGTAGAGATTCTTTACTCGAACCCCTATTCACTTGGTCTATCCGGTGCCGATATGCCTCAGGAAAAATTTTCCTTTACTAACGACTACATCATAGCCTTTATCTTCTAGCATAGCAACAGACACAAGATTCTTTTTCAAACCTGGTACATACTTAACAATAGATAGGGTGAGAGAAGCACCATGCTCCCTCTGAAACACAACTATACCGTCATCTGAGACATAGTACTTTCCATCATCTCCCATCTCGATCTGCATCTGGAGATCCTTCTCCTCCAATGTACTGAAAAGATTCTTATCACCCAACATCTGGAAAGAAGCTCCATTGTCCAAGTACCAAACACATCCCACCATGGATGAAACCATGCATGTGATAAGCAAGAAATCCAGCTCAAACTGTGAAGCTAGTGCATCACCATCAGATCCCTTTGAGGAACCCTTCTTGGATTTCTTCTGTGGATAATTCATAGCATAATGGCCCACTTCATGATAGTGAAAGCATTGCACCTTCAACTTGTCAACCTTCTTCCCACCATGAGAATATTTGGATTGGGATGCCTTCCCTTTCCCTTTCTTAGCTTTACTCGCTAAAGCTAGATTTTCTTCATCATCTTGTTTTGATGAAGATCCATCCCTGGTGCTTTGCCTTATCTCCTCCTGCATAAGATCTGACCAAAGTCGTTCCCAATCTGGCAGTTTCTCTCTTCCATTAAACGAGTCCTAGTAGCTATGCCAGCTCTTAGGAAGACCAAGGAGTGCAAGACTCACCATGTCTTCATCAGTTGTCACGACCCCTACGCTTGCAAGCTCATCCCTGCAGGTGGTGAGCTTGTTCAAGAACGTAGAGATTGTGTTGCCCTTTTCGCACTTGATCTTTTGACGTGTATCTTACAGTGCCAGCTTCCTCTGATCGTTGCTATTCTGATAAAGATCTTTCAATGTTTTCCACATCGAAAATTGAGTCTCCTTCCCATGGAGGCTCGAGAAAATGTGATCTCGAACTCCCTCCAGGATGATTCTCCTTGCTCTAGCCACACACTTTTTCCATTCCACCAATTGAGTAGCATCATTCAGCTTCTGGACTTCTTGATCAATGAAGTCCCTTAGGCCATTATCTTCTAATACTACCTCCATGCAATCCTTTCAGGCTATATAATTCGAACTGCCATCAAGGGCATATTCTAGTCTCAAACCACTGAACGCCATCGATGAAATAGATGTGATAAGAACTCAATTCAATATTCAAAAACCAAACTTTGAACTTCTCCTACTTGTACATTTTTCTTCCTTGATCACCTTTGCTCCGATACCATGTAGAAATTCCCATTGTAGATCACCTGGTAATGCAATGTACTAAAGAAAAACACTTGATCTACTTCTACAAACAATTTAGTGGAAGCTTAATCGAACATAAGCAACATCAACCAAGAACAAATATAACTGAGAATGAGAAGTGATCAACCATAGCATAGAAGATATAACATTGGGGAAAGAACCAGCCTAAAACCCCAAGTCTGTATTATCATACAAGTGGAAATCTTGTTCAAGTTACAAAAAGAATCAGCTCTCAAGCTATCCTGCTCTCTCTGCAATGAAACAATACAGCTCACACACTGAATAGACATAGTATATGTCTTCCTTAAGCCCTCCAAGCCTCCTATTCCTTGCACAGTTTTGATTGGGGTCCAATGATATCACATGTGTGAATTGGCCTCATCACACTCACTGTAACCTCAGGTCCAACTGCACAATCCTCAAGGAATAATATTCCTTCCACATGCAAGGGATATTCACCAAGGAATATCCTAGCAACTAATAGTACATTGTCCCTCCATCTGATCTCAACTGGGTCTCTGACTAAACTAACATGCATGAGTTATCCATGAGTGAACCTTCAATTATCTGAAATACAGTAGTTACATGCATGCAAGCATTAACTAACTGCACTCTCATTAATTTAACAAACTGTTAAATTAATCTATCTGGACTTGACTCAGTTAACTAAGCCAACTAATTACAACTCACTCTCATCTCTTTAACTGATGGATAAATCCCTCAATCAAAGGAGAAACTGTTGCATGTCCTCACATAGACTTCAAGTTTGATTTTCCTTAACTAATTAACTCAAGATGAATTAATTAATTAATTTTCAAACTGTTGTTGATATCAAATTCGAATTTTACTTACTATGTTTAGTCCAGGGACTGACTAAAATAAGAAGGGATCCCGAAATGCTATTTTTAGAAAAGTTATTTTTAGCACTTTCACTTTTCACCCATTGTTGCTAAGATCTCCAATGGTTGAACTACTATTTATAGCTTGACTATTTATAGCAGTGCTATTTTTAGCATTTTCTAATTTTAGCATTTCTTGTTGCAAATCTCAACATCTATGTGTCCATGATCTAATCAATTGTGGCATGTTCCATGTAGTTTGCGTTTAGCTCTGTTGGTGTGAGTTATTATGCAATGTCGGATGTGTCCATAAATGGTGGAAAGTATGGCCTAAGGTGATCTACATTGAACACTGGGTGCAGACCAAGGAACAATGGAATACTTAGCTCGAAGTAATTTAATCCTATGGTTGTGGTGATGGTGTATGGCCTATATCAGAGTGGCTAAAGCTTATAGTGGGGTCCATCGAGGCGCTCCTTCTGGAAATGTAGCCAAACTTTTTCGCCCACTTGGAACTTGTACGGCACTCAATGTTGATCATGGTGCAGCTTTTACTTAGCATTGGCTTTGTCCAATATATCATGGAGCTAATGACAGATGTGATGAATGCGCTCAATGAATTCATTGGCCCCGTTGAGTTCAGACTAGATGTGAGTCGAATCTACCTAAGTAGCTAGAAATGGTATGGCCACATCAATGGGACATAATGGTTGAAATCCCAGCCATACTTGAAAGGGTTGTGGTTGGTTGAGCTATGGAGAGCCCTGTTCTATACTAGACATAGGGGAGGCTTTCCTCCCATGTGTGTGGATGCTTCTACTTGTACATGAAAAGAATTTGGATGATCATTTTGTAGACGACATTTATTTTTCCATTAGTTTTGGGGTGTAAAGTCATGGACCTAGTAATTTTGATATCCATCATTGACCAGAGACTTGACCAAAATGCACTCAAGAATCTGTTGTCCCGATCTGAGACAAAGGACTGTGGGATCCCAAAGCGTACCCACACTCACTCAAAGAGGAGCTTGGTAGTGGCCTCTGTTGTGATTCTCTTCTTGCAGGCCGCCATAATGGCCATCTTAGAGAATTTGTGGACGGACACAAAAATGCAGTCATTGTTGTGCTTGGTAGAAGGAAGGCCTAACATGTAATCCATGGAGATGGATTCCCAAGGTTGAATAGTAGTAGGTAGAGGAGTATATAAGCCTTTCTTCTTGATGCTTGGTTTGGAATTAGCACAAGAAGTGCAAGATCTAATGTATTTCCCAACATCTTGATGAAGTTTCGGCCAATAAAAATATTTATGTAGTATTTCCACTGTTTTCTCTACTCTAAAGTGTTCCAACAACCCAACTATAGTGCACCTCCCAAATCATCTTGGCACGCTCGCTTGAAGGAACACAGATGTGTCCTTAGTGACATAACAGCGCATCCTAAAGGTGAAATTTGGAAATTTCTTACCTTCTAGGAGTGTCTAGTATGTGTTGTGGAATTCTAGGTCGTTCTTGTAAAGGTACGACCACCCCAAAATCTCAGGCCCATAGGAGCCAAGCACAGTGATCAGCGCCATGACTAGTGGTTGGCTAAGGTAGTCTGCAACATTATTGGTGCTACATTTCTTGTACTTATTGTTCAAATGGAATTGTTGCAGATATGTGGACCATTTCTAATGGAGATCATTCTGCAACTTCCCTTGTGTCTGTATCAACTATAGGGGTCTGTGGTTTGTGGGGATGATTGTTTCCTTCCCCAAAATGTAATGCTTCCATTGACGTCAGGCCTACAAAATGGAATACATTTATTTTTCAGGTGAGATAATTTTGGACTATGTCTAAAAGTGTCTCACTGTGGTAAGCCATCAGATGTCCCTGCTAAGTAAGAATTGCACCAATGGCATAGTTAGAGGCATCTATCTTAATCTTAAATGGTTGTTGTAGGTCTGGTAATGTGAGAACTAGTGTAGAGCAAAGTCAATGCTTCAACTCAACAAACACCCTCTATTGGGTTTTAGACCAAAATAACTTTTCTTTCATTCCACCCTTAGTGACTTAACTTAAAGGCCAAGTGATATGAGAGAACCCCAACATGAACCTACGATAGAAATTGGTAAGACCTAGAAAGATGCGAAGCTCTATTAGAGTGGTTAGGGCTGGCCAATCCTGAATGACTTGTATCTTGGTTGGGTCCACATGCAGACCCTGCTCATCAATGATGTACCCAAAATATTGAACCTGGGCCATGCCAAAAGTGAATTTCTCCAAATTGGCACACAACTTGTGTTGTCACGGGGTTTGGAGGACCAGTCGAATATGGTGGAGGTGCTCTTCCCAACTCTGGATGAATATCAAGATGTTGTCTAAATACAACACCACGAATTCATTGGTGAAGGGTCGCAAGATGTCATCCATCAATCTCATGAAATTTTTGGGGGCATTCGTCAACCCAAAAGGCATGAGCAACCATTCAAAAAGGCCCTCCTTGGATTTGAAGGCAGTTTTCCACACATTGGAGGGTTCGATAGGAACTTGGTGATATCCATACTTCAAGTCAATATTGCTGAACTATTTGGCCCCTTAGAGCTATTCCAGAAGGTCATCAATCCATGATATTGGGTACCTATTCCAGAGAATGATCTTGTTCAATACCCGATAGTCAATACAAAGTCTCCAGGTCCTCTCCTTCTTCTGTACCAATACAATCGAGCTCCCACAAGGTGATGAGATTGGCTTGATGTGCCCTTTCTGCAAAACCTCCTAAATCTACCTCTTGATCTCATTGTTCTCCAGAACAAAGAATCAATAGATCACTCCATTGGGTAGAAACGTGCTCGGGGTCAGATCGATGGATTTCTTGACCTGACAGTGCAAAGGTACCCCCATAGGTGAGGTGAAAATGTCCTTGTATTCCTCCATGACCTTGTCCATCTGTTGGTGTTGTGTGGAGGAACCCTATCTAGAAGCCGTGGAAAAAATATTATTCTTTCCCTGAGGGTGGATCATAAGGAAAACAAATTTTCTGGTCTCTAAAATGATCTTACTACATTTATTTGCAGAGATCAAAGAGATGGTGGTAGGCAGGGCTACCTCTGGTATCCCATACAATTTGTTTCCAAAAGTAATAATCATAGAGCGAGGTCTAGACTCAGATATAGCATGTCACTTCTACAAGTATGGTTTTCCTAATAATACATCACAAAATTCAAGAGGAGAAATGTCACACAGTACTTCATACATGAAGGGCTTTATTCTATAGGGAAGCGGCACTACTAGCTGACGCAAAGATCTCATCCTTAGTGCAGCCACCCGATGGTGTACGGTTGTGGATGTGTTGTAGTCGATAGGCCCAACCACGTCACGACCTCTATTGAAATGAGGTTATTTTGGCTCCCGCTTCCGACAATGAACTACAATGTAGAACCATTCGCCCACATTTATGAGTGGAAGAGGTGTTCCCCCTCCTTTGGATCTTCAAGTTCATTCTTATGGATCTTGGAGGTGGCCACGGTGGCACTAAGCTCCATGTCAATTATTTTTTTCCCTTTTTCATTCCCCTTGTCAGGTTCTGACTCAGAGTCATAACATGATTTTGATTTGAAAGCCTTCAACTCAGCCACCAGTGACTGCTTGGCCCGACACTCACTCATGTTTTCAATGGATCTCTTATGGAACTCACACCACTTTCCCGAGTCCTTCTTTTTCTTTATGGTGTTTTTCTTTGCTTCTATCATTGGCAAGTTGTCCTAGGTTGCTCTGCCTTGGCTATCACCTTTTCACTACGGTTTGGGGGCACCTTTCCCTTGCTTCAGATATGCAGATCGAAAGTCTCTCTTCTTTTTTTTAAACATCTATCAATCTTGATAGCATATCGGTATGTCGTGTCGAGCCCAAGAACTCCATCTCATCCTGGATTTATCTATGTAGACAAACATGGTACTTGAGTACCAAATTTTGCTCAGAATCATTGATACCCAACTTGGTTTGAAGGGTATGAAAAACATTGGTAAAATTTGGGATGTCTTGGTCCCTTCCCTGTCACAGCGTGATCCACTTTATGTATTTATCCTCATATCTCCCGACAGGGTAGTACTTCTCCTTGATGGTGTCCCGAACAAATTCCAAGTAGGTGCAACTAAAAACAGTGAGAGTGTACTTTTTTCCTTCTTCTCATAGTAGGTTTCCCACCAATCCTTAACGTGGGGGGAAGCTTTGAGAAGTGCGAAAGTAATCTTTTCCCAACTGGGAAAATCATGAACAAAAAATTATCCTTCTAATAGATTTAACCATTTATCTAAGGCGTTCACATATATCTGACTTTCAAATATGGGGATGTCAAAATAAACTTGTGCATTAAAGGGTGTGGCATTTCTAGAGTGGCTGTTGGAAGAAGATGTGTTGCCTTTGGGTAACCACTAAAGGATTTGGGCAAAGTTGTCCATCATCACTTTCCTCTATCGCTCGAGGGCTTCTTCAAGTAATATTTTGAAAGGATCTCTTGCCCCCTCATCTTTCTAATCTTTTGCAATGGGAGTTCGTCAGGATTTGTGAGGCTAGTCTTGCAAAGGTTCGACTAGTTCCATCCCTAACTCCTTATATCCCAATGTTGTTGGGGACATGCAAAAGAAATAGAGAAAGAGCATACCACTCTAATGCCACTAATCCAAACTTAAACATTAACGCAACAAATTACATATATAACCATAAATATAGAGATGCAGTAGAAATAACAATTATTTTCATTAATATCAAATATTGAAATATGCTTACAAACAGAATGGAAATAAATTAGCTCGAGCAATGGTTTCTTATCTCTGAGAAGAGATGTGGTGACTACATGCCTCTAAACTATGTTAAAATGAGGCTCAAGGGCCTATTTATTATTGATCTACAAGGTAAAATCCTAAACAACCAAAACCCTAACCCCAGGAGATGGAATGCCAAGAATTTGTGGGCCCCATTGGGGTTAGTTGGGCAGCCAACTTCCCAGGGTCGTAACTTGGTCATATTATCTCGGTTTTGCGTGTATGATACCTTACTTGAAATATCTCTCTGAGTACTACAAGATTTTTGGCAAGCCTATATGTTGCGAACCTCAAAAAAATTCATTTAGGGGGTTAAAACTCCTCTGGAAGTTCAGGACCTGAAAAACTATTAAAAATAGTAAATGCTGCAATAAAAAAGAAAACAGATGAAAGCAACTGGAGGTCTAGGTGGAATAGGCGGGTGACCACCTATATCCACCTAGATCTACATGTCACAGATATAACGATAATATGAATCTTCTCATGATAGCTCTGGAAAATAATCTTGGAACTGTAGAAGACAAATGTTTCAAGTTGGAGGTCAAATTAGAGGAAAAATTCAAGGTTCGAGAAGAACAGAAGGAGGATAAGGGAGAACCCAAAAAAGAACAAACTAGCTTGAGTTTTAGGATCCATTCATAGGCCCTATTCAAGATGGAAATTGAAGGTTAACATCAGGCCATATCAAGGTGATATTGATGCTTTGAATCAAATCATTGTTTGAGGAGTTAGAGGTTTATTTTAGCATACATCACATAGAGGAAGAATAGAAAATTTATTTCACCCATTTGAAACTAGAAATACATGCCATGACTTGGTGGGAAAGCCATACTAAAATCATAAGGCTATCAAGGGATCCTCTAATAACTAAATGGGAGGATTTAAAAACTCTCATAAATACTAAGTTCTATCCTATTGGGTATGGAGAGGGCCAGTGGATAGAGATGAGGGAAAAGTGTACAGTAGTACGCCATAGAATTTATGACGATGGAAATAATGTTGGATATATATTCCAAGAACCCAGTTGTACTCATAAAGTATTTTGGGGGTATATATAGCCATCTATAGAAGCATGTGATGTTTTTCGAACTCATAATTATGGATGATGCTTGTGTAAAGGCACAATCCCTAGAAAACATAAGCCAGAAGAAAGGGAAATTAAGTGGGTTGAAGCAAAAGAAATTCCAAGAAGCTTCCAAAGAAGGGATGAAGAAATGGATAGGGGGGAGGAAAGAAATATAATAGCCATAGCATGTTAATGTAAAGATATCGAAAACCAGTTGAACCATTGTAAAAATAGTGGACATACAAAAGAGAAGTGTTAGATACTACATCTAGAACTCAATGCAAAGAACCAAAAGAAGGACAATAAGAAGAAAAATATCATGGCCACAAATTTAGATAATCAGGTGGAAAGTATCTTGGATGTGGATGAGAACATTGTCTACACATCAGTGCAAAAGTAGGAGGCCTTCAACAATAGGAAGAGAAGGAGGTGACCAAACTCCTTCATATAAATATACATGTCAAAAGGATGAAAATGGATTCCTTATTTTACTCGGGATCATAGGTGAATCTCATTGCAATAGAGTTTGTAAAAAAATTAGGATTGGTGATTTATAACCATCCTTTCCCATATCCATTGAAATAGGTCAACACAGAGGCTGAAATAAAGGTAAACAAATAGTGTGGAATCAAATTGTCTATTAATGTTGATTTTATTAATAAAGTTGTGTGTTGAAAATAGCAACACGAAATGTTAAAAATAGCATCAAGAAAATCCCAATTTAAGTTGTCCTTGAATTAAATTGTAATTATATTCTCATAGCAACCTGTAACAGTTAACTAAGTTAAGTTGACTTAGTTGGCTCAATAAATTCGAGTTGGAAGTCTATCTAGAGTCATGTAGAGTGATCCCTAAATTTTAGGGGCCCAAGTTGAGTTCTTATTGTGTTGTAATTATTTAATTCAGTTTAACTAAGTTAAATTCAATTAAACTAGTTCTAATTGTTGGAAGAACTAGTGAGTGGTCAAGTGAATTAAATTGGATTTAATTCACATGCAATGATCAATTGGATAATTGAAGATTCACTCATAAATAACTCATGCATGTCATTTCTCAGGAAGACCCAATTGAGATTAGTGTTCAGGGACAGTGTGCTATCAGTTGTACAATTTTCTGAGTTGTACAGATGGTGCATGCAATCAATTGAGGGCCTATGGATGGATTGTGCAGTTATGGAGAGAGAAATTCCCAATTAAATATGGGCTAATTCTCTCAGGAATTGTGCAAGGAAGTAGGGGCTTGACAGGTAGCAGAATTGGCTGTGTTGGCTTGAGCTGGTTTTTGAAGCAGTGAGATAGGTTGTACTTGTGCAATGATTGTTCAGGTTGAACAAGCATTGTATTTTCTTCTCAGGTATTCTAGTTAATGCAATATAGATAGTCGGGGTTTTGAGCAGTTTCTTTCCCTAGAGAAATATTGTGTTATGTGTGATTGAAATTCTTCCTTTTCTTCTTAGTGTTTTCATCAATCAATTTTATTTTTTTTGCTAATGAGTAGAGTGGATTCTTGTCTTATGTTTTATTTACAAGTAAAAATATACATTGTGCTTGATGTATCATGTATGTGGAGTTGTGTTTGGGAGTCTCTATATGTACATGTGGGAAGTGATCTTCATGTGGAGAGCCAACTAGTACCACCTCATCAAGGAGAAAAAAATCCTTCATCATCAACGCACATAAGATAAAGTCAAAGACCTTGTTGATAAGTTCCAACCAAGATAAGAAATTCATCATTTCTAATAAGATGTTTTGTTATTTTAAGAGAAAATAGATCTATATAAGATTCAATGAGGGCTATTTCATCCTTGGGGGGTGTACTAAGGAAGGGAAATAGAAATTGGAAGAGTTTCTATAGGAATACAAGGGTTTTTTCTAAGAGCCTTAAGGGCTACCACCCACGAGGGAAGAGATCATAAGATCCAATTGTTGTTGGACTTTCCATTTCCAAACTCTAGGTTGTACAGGAAATCTATTATAGATGCAAAGAATGTGAAAAAATAGTTGCAGCAACTAATGGAGCTAGGTGTCATTCCACCAAGTACCTCAACATCTAGGTCACCCACCATAATTGTACCAAAGGAGGATGGGACTTGGCCAACATGTGCTAATTACATGCCATTGAAAAAAATTATTCTTAATAATAGGTACCCCATGCCCAACATAGACAATCTATTGGACTAGCTGCACAAAGTAAAATACTTCATTAAGCTATACTTAAAGTCAAGGTATTACCAAGTTTGAATCAGAGAAAAAGATATTTGGAAGATTTCCTTCAAAACTAGACAAGGTTTGTATGATTGGTTAGTTATGTCTTTTTCCCTATACAATCCTCTAGCTACATACATGAGATTAATGAATGATATATTGTTCCCTTTTAAATATTCATTTATTATTATTTATTTGGATGATATACCAATATACAGTGTTATTTGGGAGGAACACATCTCATATTTGATACGAGTGCTAGAGACATTGAAGAAGCACCAACTACTGGAAAATATCAAGTAGTGTGAGTTTACACAACGACACTTGATGTATTTAGGATATGTATAGGTGGAGGAGAGTTGAAGATACATCCTGCCAATATGGAGGTCATTATGAAGTGGCTAGTGGCTAGAGGTAAACTCCATGGGTGGGTAAATACCATGGGTGAATGAATACCATGGGTTGATGTCGCATACAATACCATGGGGAAAGACCATGGGTCAATGAATACCATGGATGGATGCCACTTACAATACCATGGGTAAATTCCATGGGTGGATAAATACCATGGGTAGATGCCATTTTCCATTTGGATCATTCCTCCCTACTTAAGAAGCAATGGTCCCCATTGCATGAATTTCCCTCCTGAGAAGCTTGTGTTGAATATGAAGAGCCACTAAAGAGAAGGGTTTTGTGTGGTTAACCCATAACCGTGATGAATGAAGATGCGAGGATAGAGATACCCTGTAATGCTTGTGACCAACTATGATACTTACATTGTGCGGCCTAGCAAATGGACTTCGATGAAGTGTGGATTTGTGGATGACTGATAACCATGAAAAACGAAGATCCAAGGATAGAGATACTTTTTAATGCTTGTGACCAACTATGATACTAACAGTGTGCGGCCTTGTAAATGGACTTCGATGAAGTGCAGGTTTGTGGATGACCCATTACCATGAAAAATGAAAATATGAGGATAGAGATACCTTGTAATGTTTATGACCAACTGTGATACTAACAATGTGCGGCCTAGCAAATGGACTTCAATGACAACAATTTTGTGCAGTTGACCCATAACCGTGATGTTGAATGTTGATGAAGTAGCAGGTGCCTACATAGCTTAGGGTGGGAGGCTATGTCTCTAAAGAATATGAGTCAGATGCTGCTATGCTGAAACTGATGAATGTGAAGCAGGTGCCTACTAAAGCGAGGTGGGAGGACACATCTCCAAAGGGAACCCACTTCGAATGTTGCTCCAGATGTAAAATGAGCATAACTCGGTCATTATAACTCAGAATATTTGTTATAAGTTGTTTTTGGAAATAGAATGACTATTTTTCATCTTCCCGTGTGATTAAAATCCCTACTTGGACACTCTGGAAACTCATATTTTCATTGCAATTATCCCATCATCACAGAAGTTCTAAAAAAATAGTTGCTTTTAAATCAGCAATATCTCCCTCATTCGAACTCCGATTCGGCCAATTTTTTTTTTAATTAGGTGATTTTTCGAGAGGATCTCAAATATATAATATTTTTTCTAAAATTTTGCACAAATACTACAAAAAATGATAGGAGAGCCACCGTCCACGAATTGTTGTTAGAAATTTTTTTGCCACATAGCTGATTTTAAATCAGCGATATCCCCCTCATCCACGCTTCGATTTTTTTTTTTAATTTGGTTATATTTTCACAAGTAATCTAGATACATTATTTATTTTTGTAAATTTTGCATCAAACGTTTCAGATATGATTTGCAAACTCGCTGCCCAAAAGATTCATGAAAATTATTGAAGATTTCAGCAAAACTTTGACACTCAAATATACATCAAACCCTCATTCTCAAGGAGTTGTAACGTGGCTCCAATATCACTGATCCAGATCTTGGGGGGAGACCCCAAGATCTAAAAAATTGAAACGGATCTTGGAGAAAAGATGAGAACGCA
>APFE030659212.1:84995-99096 GCA_000404065.3 Pinus taeda
AAACAAAAAAAAAAAAAAATCATGGCCACATATTAGAGTAATTAGGTGGAAAGTAGCTCGATCATGGATGAGAAGATTATTTGCACATCAGTGCAAAAGTCGATGAATTTGTATTTCCATTGAAAACATGAATAGAAGGAGATGAAAAATTTGTTACATATAATGGTATAGGTCAAGAAGATGAAAACTAATGATTTATTTGTCTCAAAATAATAAGTGAATATCATTACAACAAAGTTGGTTAAAAAATTAGGATTGGAGGTTCATGACCATCCTATCCCATATCCATTGGGATGGGTCAACAAGGAGGTCGAAATAAAGGTAAACAAATAGTGTAGAATAAAATTTATTATCAATGATGATATTAGTGATGAAGTATAATCAGATGTAGTTTTTCTTGATGTACGTGGAGTTTTGTTTGGGAGTCCCTATATGTACATGTGGGATGAAATCTTCATGTATAGAGCTATCTAGTGCCACCTCATCAAGGACATAAATCCTTGGAGGGGTGAACTAAGGAACATAAACAACAACTAGAAGAGTTGATACAAGAAAACAAGGGTGTGTTCTAGGAGCTTAGAGGACTACCACACAAGAACGAAGTGGAGCATGAGATTCAATTGTTTTCAAGATCTACATTGCCAAGCATTGGGTTCTACAAGTAGTCCATTATGAAAGAAAATGAGGTGAATAAGAAGTTGTATCAGCTTATAGAACAGGGAATCATTCAACTAATATGTCACAATGTGGTTTACCATTATAATTATACTGATGGAAGTATGGGACTTAGTGGATGGGCATTGATTACAAGGCGTTACACAAAATTACGTTCAAGAACATGTACCCCCTTACCTAGGATAGACAATTTGTTGGACTAATTATAGCAAGAAAAATACTTCACCAAGATAGACTTAAAGTCGTGGTATCACTGAGTTCAAATCAAAGACAAGATTCCTAGAAGATTGCCTTCAAAATAAAACAAGGTTTCTATGAGTGTTTAGTTATTCCATTTGGCCTATTATAGGGAGGAAGGCCTATATGGGGCTTTTACAACATTTTTGTTTAGTGATCAAGTACAAGAAGGGCATCACAAATAAGTTGGTTGGAATTCTTTCAAGGCCACCCACATCAAAGATCATAGTCACATTTATCCCATGATGCATATAGAGAGGCATACACAGAGGATGAGGACTTCAAGGAGGTGTTTTAGAAATTGCAAAGCCAAAATCATGTGCATGATGGTGATAGCATAGTTTGTTGTCATCTCCAAAATGGGATACACTACAAACTAGCATTCATTCTTAAAGGTGAGAAATTGCAACTAATGAAAGAGGCTCGCACTGCTAAGGTTTTATGGGAATTTATTGTAGGGAAGACAATGGCAACTTATACAGTTATGTGTATTAGCACAAGATGCAAGAAAATGTAGCTAGATTCATTATAGAATGTACATTTTTATGTATGAGCAAGCCTATTAATAGGAAATAGGGTCTATACCATCCCTTACCTATACCCACTCATCCCTGGGAGATAATTTACATAGACCTTGTGGGAGGTGTATAAACAAATAGGGAGGGACATGATTTCCTATTCATGGTTATTGAAAGGTTCAGCAAGATGTGCATTCTTATGCCTTATGAAAATACCATCAATGGGAAAGAAGAAGAAAATATGTTCTTTAGATGGGTTTAGATGCACTTTCAAGGAGCATCAAGTATGACAGATACACAAGATTTCTCAATGCATTTGGGGCTAATTATAAGAGAAGATGGATACAAAGTTGAAGAGTTCTACAACATTCCATCAACAAACAAATGAGAAAACATAAGTAGTCAATAGTAATTTTGTGCAACTTTTGAGGGGTTACAATCAAAAGGATCTAAAGATTTGGGGTGAAAATCAGGTATATATACAACAATTTTGTAATAGAGCGAGAAATCCACACTTCAACGGGTAAGTCCCCATTCGAAACTTTTTTTTGGATATTTTCCACATTCACCTTTGGATATTGCATATGGAAATCAAGGTGTAGTGAGAGAGTATCTTACAAGGGATACCTTAAGGGTAGAAAAAAATTGTTGAGAAGACCAGGTAGATGTAGTTATAGGTATAGGACACATTGTAGAAATCATAGGAAATATACAAGGCTAGGATGACAAACATAGAACGGAGAAACCATATAGAGTATGAGACAAATTATGGCTATAGTTGAACGAGGAGAGGCTACAAGGTCCTAGTAATAAAAATAAAGACTTGGCTATAAGGTCCCTTTTAGATACTAGAAGAGGTGGGAGATAATGCCTATAGACTCAATCTATCCCCACACATGCACATTTACTCAGTGGTGAATGTAGAAAATCAAAAACTCTATGAACCTTACATGTTTGGAAGAGGAACAAGTTTTACCTTCTTTAGAGGATTTAACACATAGTTGATAGAGGATACAGTTTTGCAAAATGAGGTCCAAAACTACAAGACAAGGGTAGCATGACCTTTGGAAGAGTTGAAAGAGGATAATATTTTTCATAATAGGTCCAAACCTACAAGATAGGGTAGCATGAGCTTTGGAAGATTGGGTTGATGACTTCCAATCAAGGCTAAATGGTACTCCAGGTAGAGGAAAACTTTCCTGGCCTCATTCAATAAAATATTTTGTGGATGAAAATCCTCCCAAAATGGGGAGGTATAATCCAGATTGGATCATTATATTATTTATATTGATGCTTTTATAGTGCGAAAATAAATGAATCAATACCCATGTCCATTTTTATGAAAGGGTCCCATTTTGGAGAATTAGGGTTTTAAATCTTCCAGAGAAAATTTGAGGAATTTCCTAAAAAGATTCTTGACTTCATTCACTAAAATATTTTGTGGATGAAAATCCTCCCAAAATTCGGAGGTCTAATCCATATTGGATCATTCTATTATTTATCTTGATGCTTTTAGAGTGTGAAAATTGAATGAATCAACACACATGTCCATTTTTATGAAAGGATTCAAGTTTGGAGAATTAGGGTTTGGTAAATTAATTGTCTTTAATTTACTTCATCAATTGTCAACCAGGATTCATGTTCTTATGAAGTGTATTTGCACTATATATGCTATGATTTAGTTTGAAAATTAAGTGATCTAAAAATGAAACTAATTTTAAAGATGAATGAAATGTTTTTTATACAAATTGGAGAGAGTCAACGCACATGTTCTTTCAATCTAGAATCTTATCTAAGCTGAGATTTTTGAAAATAAAGAATCTTATCTATATTGTAGAAATCCACACTTAATTCTAACTATCAAAAAGGAAATTCTTTAAGATTAAACATGAAATAAAATTATCTAACTCTACTTTTGCATAATTGAACTCATTCTACACTAATTACTGAAAAGAAATCTTATGCTAATTGAAAAATATGAAAGATTTGATAACAAAATTTAAATTGCAAAAATATAAAGTTTGCTTCAAAAATGGAATAATAATTAAATCCAAAATGAGAAACATTAACTCAAGATTTATTACTAATGTGTGCATCCACCTCTAAAATATACTATGTTTAGCATATCAGAAGTTAATTTTAAATGAAGAAATAACTCAGAGAAACTGAAATTGAATGTTGAAACAACTAATTAATGATGTCAAAAATGCATAGCATAAGTAAACTCTTTTTTGTATTTTTAGTTTTATGAGTATTCTATAAAAATGACTAAAATTAAATAACTATAACGAAAAGTGTTAATGCAAAACTAAAACTAAAACTAAACCTCATAGCTTGCAAGCGTCCCTCCGAAGTGCAGGGTTAATTTAATAATCAACAATTCTTCATGCACGCATTTGGAGTATAATAGGAACTTGTATTAAGAAAACATAGTATCAAGTTTTCCACAAAAGGATTATAAACTTAATAAAATCATCACTACTAATGTGTTTGTCTTACTTACATCTATTTATACAAATGATAAAAAGAACTCGAAAGATTTTAAGCCAATAATCTGTAAGCAAATCTAACACCTATGAGATCGATATCTAAGAGTCCAACCTCTTTATGACTTGATATTGAAAAATAAAGTCATAGGACATTTAATATTTTAACAGCTAAGTGCCTCGCTCGCTTAATTATCTGCATAAATTCCTCACTCACTTGATTATCTGCTTCATTTGTTTATCTGCAATACGCAGTTTCCAAGTTTGACTCATCCTTTGACTTCAAAATCTCTGATTTCACTTAGCTTTCCAAGCAATGTCAGTAGGTGGTTATCCATTTGGGAGCCAAATTTCATCTTTTGGTAGTCTTATTTCTTCTTTTGGAATAATGCAACCTATATAACAATGGATTCTACGGCGAAAACAAATATTAGTTGTAGAATATACAAAATTTGGTAATTGCAAGATACTTTTGTCATAATTTCACTAAAAACATAGAATTTAAATATGGATGCTTATTACTTTGTAGGTATTTATCTTGATCTTAATATGCTGAGGATTTTATAGAAAAATAACAGAAAGTTGAAATGTGATGGCAAAAAGGGTAGTAAAAAAGTGACATTTCTAGACCTCAACAGTCAACCACACCAAAGGTTCTGCATGTCCTCATGCACCAAAATTTCAAAAACTGGTTCTTATTTCCTCTATTAGTGAATAATTTTTTAGGCTTGTGCAAGTACATCCAAGCTAGTATTATCTTTCTTCTTTTTAATGCTAAACATGGTCCTTGGTTTCTTCATTAAAATTCTGCTTTGCAATCCTTTCACTCTGCTTTTAAGAAACTTATTTTGAACTTTAAGTTTCCTATTATTTTTATACCAATGATATAGGTGTAGAAGTATGTTTCCATTCTGAGTTCTAAGTATGTCATTATGAACCTTAGTTGCTTCCCTTTCTTGAATTATATTTTTATTAAGAACCTCCAATTCATAAATATCTTGCTTCAAATTCTCTTCAATTTTGTATCCTTGTTCTATTCTTGGTTCTGTTGTTGAGCTCTCACCTGTTTCAAATTGAGATTAAAAAAAAAATTGTTATGCCTTTTGCTCTAGATATTCTACATAATCATAGATCTCTTGTTGAACTGGATCAATTTCTAGGGTTCACCTTGTTGTACTGCCTATTGCACTGACTGTATGATGAGGTGTGTGAAATTATTCATCTTCAAAATTTATCATTTCCAGTGATTGAGTGTTTGACAATTTTGAAATTCTTTTACTCCTTCTCAAACTTATTACTGAGCTTCCAATGTTTCGAATTTCTACTATGCGGTCCTCTATTTTCTTCTTGTGTTCAGGTACTGGCTGACTCAGGGTAGATTTCTTCCTTCTAATGTTTTTCTTGCTACTTTTCTGTTTATACTTTTCAAGATACTGACATAGTGGAGTATTGTCTTCAAATGAGTCCTCTGGAATTTTAGTCATATTTGGCTCCTAGATTTCTTCTTCGACTATTTTCTTTTCAGGGTTAGGTTTTCTTTTATTTCATTTTCCCTACTATTTGGTTCGTTTTCTGGCACTTCTATGAAATGATTTCTTACTAAGAAATCTTATCAATGATCCCCTTTTTCTTGTAAATGTGCTTCAATCAAGATTTTAACAAGTCCATGATGGTACAAAGAGTTAGCTATGGACCTAGATTCTCTTTGGATACTAAGGGTCATTTTCTTTAAACTCTAAAGTAGAAATAAAGGAAGATTGATATCAAACCCATCGACAAAGTGCATCATAAGCCTAGCATGATAGAAAAACATCGTTCTGAATCTTCCTCCACATGTTATAAATTTTTGAATCACAAGAAAAAGATTTCACCATTTTCCTTTTAATGTTGTCACTGGAATACCTTTCTTGAAAATAGACAAGTCCATACCTAGTTCCCTTAAGAAGTGAACCCACTCATTTTCTTTAAATATTATGTTTTTGAAGCAGCTCTCTCCATTCCTAGGTAAACTTGTTGCTCCAACTACAATTGACTCTATAAGGATGAGTTTAACATCTCCTATTTTGGCGTCTACTCCATCAAATGCTCAAGCGAAGGCTTTAGTAATCTCTATATCATGCCCATCAAATTTTTTGAAGAACTAAAGCCAACAATTAGGGGAATTTTGAGGTATAAAATGGGCCTCCTAAGGAAATTATAAAATAATAGTGGAAATAATAAAATAAGATTAGATTACATCATCAAATTTTAGAGGGAAAAAAAGAAAAAACTACTTTTTCAACTCGTATTTTCAACTTATCTCCCTATGGGTTTACTCAAATTTCAAGTGGGAACACTCGTTGGATGCATAATTTGATTCCTCCTCTAAGGAGTACCCATGTTGTTTACTTTTGATGGACCTTTCTACAAGAAAATTGAGAAATACATGAAAAATGTGATTGCAATCACATTTTTCATGTATTTCTCATTTTTTGTGTAGCAGGGTCTATCAAAAGTATGCAACATGTGTAATCCTTGGATGAGGAATGAAATATTGCATCCAATGAGTACTCCCGCTTGAAATTTGAGTAAACACTTAGGGAGATAAGTTGAAAAAAATAGTTTTATTATTTTTTAATTTTTTATCTTTTTACCTTTTTACCCTAAAAATGGTGAATCGTCCCCCATGGTTGACATCATCATCTTGAATCATATTGGTTCTTATAAAGTTTATTTTGGTAGTATATTTTTCTTAGGAGGGTCATTTTAGACCTCAAAATTTCTCTAATGCCACCTGTTGTAGGTTCTCCTTAACCCTTGGATAAGCCTGGAGAAATTTCACACCATTCAATTCATAACGCACAATCATATCCATAGCATGGAGAAGTCTTCGGCCTAGAATGCTCTTTTCGACTGAGAACTAGAAGGGAATGAGGAGAATGAAAGGCTTTAGAATGAGTACAATGAATATGGAGCAGGGTTGAAATGATGATAGGGTAAAATACTGATGGATGAATTCGTGTTGTGTACTTTCACAACTTCCCAAATCTGATTTCAAAGGATAGATGTTATATGCTTAATCTTATTAATCGGACCTTGATGTGACAAGCAGTGCAATGATGAAGGGTTAAGGTCATAACAGTTAACACATTTTATAAGATTCTAAATCTTTTGATATTTCATCCATAATTAAAATCTAACTTCTTAAATGAAAATACAACTCAAATATACTTTCATACCTTAATGTTTCTTTTGATATTCTTCTTGGTGTTGAATTTGATTTTGATTGCAGAACTGTGAATTGGCTGCAGAATGATAAGAATTTTATCTCTGCTCTTTATTTTTGGACTTCCTTTATTGATTAGAAGAAGGATTCCTTATTTTTGTTGCTACTGAAGATGATTATGACCAATAAAAAATAATGATCATAAATGTAGTTTTGGCACCTGAAAAGAAAGAGAAGGACAAAAGAAATAGGGACAAGAAAAAGGGTTTTATTGAAAATCTGAAGTGCCAAGAAATATTGGTTTTCAATTAATGTTTTCGGCATAAATATGCCAACATAGTTCATTTTCATATTTATTCTTTGTTATCTTTTTATTTTTTTTATTTTATTTTTTCAAAAATTACAATGAATTTGGAAGGTGAGGAGAAAAAACCTCTTCCTTAACCATCTTAAATTTAGAATTCTCTTGCAAATATTTGACAAATTCTTCCCTTGTTAATGGTTTATGAAATAGTATTAATCTATGACCATTAACAAGGAAATTAATTTGTTCATCATCAATAGTTTTTATCTTGACATCTCTATCTAAAAAAATAGTGTCAATCTCATAAGGACCAAGCCAATGAGTTTGAAATTTTCCTTGAAAATCTTTAAACTTGGAATCAAAGAGAAGAGCCTAATCACCTTTCTTGAACTTTTTAGCTTTGATAAACTTGTCATGCCACTTAGATCTTTGTTGTTGCACTATTTTGGTTCTTGGAATAGCATCTTGTCGGATTTCATCTAGCTCATTTAATTGAGAAAATCTTTGTTTCTTAGCTTCTGAGAGATCAAGTCCCAATTGATTATTTTTCTCAATGTCTCCACTTGGAATTCAATTGGAAGCAATAATTTCTTCCCAGAGACAAACTCGTAAGGAGTATGCCCAGTTGTGTTTCTATAGGTTTTAACCCTGTACAGAAATTACCTGCATATGCATTCTAAAAAACAGAAAATAAACAATGGCAAGAGCATAACACATAAAACAAATATACACATATTTTCCCTTGGATCCAAAAACCAAGACTACCAAATTGATTTTTTAGTATGTTCCTTTCAATTTTACAATACATATATATACATGTCAAAGCATCCATAAACCCCAATCCATTAACACTAGATTAGAACATAATTGTAGTTTTGTTGGAGCCTTTGTTAATTTTGAATGATTTTGACCAGTTTTGACTGACCGAAGGGCGGGAAAGAGATAGATCGCAGCAACAGTTGTGTCGCAAAATGAGCAGTTGCAGAGGAGTGATGGAAAGGTGGCAACAAAAGGAAAAGGTAGCCAAGGAGAAGGGAAGGTGCAGAAGCAGCCAAGAGGGAAAGCAGCCGAGTAAGAACTGGCAGTCCAAGCAATCGGGAAGGACATAAAAATGGAAGAACAAAGATGAAGAAGGTTTTTGCTGGACCCGCCAGAGGAAGAAGCAGTCAGTTGTAGAAGAGGTACGTAGGTGCAGAAGCTGAAGCAGACGGAGCTGGGATCCGAGGGACTGGGTTGCGGAGCTGATATAAGCCGAGCGACTGAGCCGGGTATTCTGTGTAATGTTTAAGGTAGAATGTTGGATTATGATGTTTACTATTATGCTAAGTTAGTATAAGACCGAGCTGATGGTTGTTGAGACCTCTAATGTGTTGAGCATTATGCTTAGTGGGCCTATTAAAATTTTAAATAAGTCTACCTGTTGCATGTAAATGGTAATTCATAGATTGATGCAAGGATGTTGTTAGTTCTATGTCCTTTATAATGGATCTATGTGTATGAGTTATGGGTACTATTATCTTTGTTTCATGTATTATGGATGCATATGTGTGTGATCCCCTATGCCTGGTTGATATTCTCTCGACCCCATGTTGAACCCTTCTCCCTTTTGGTCGCAGCACGCTTCGGGTGAGACTCCTTGCCCTTCGGGGTGAGGTGAAAGTGCTAGAGTTTTCCTAGACTGTAGTGAACCACTATTGGTTGTCTGTGCCTAAACCCAAGGTCTTTCCCTAATGACGCTTTCGAGCCAACAAATGGTTCCATTGTCGGGACCTGAAGTTGAGAGAATTGGTTTAGAATATGGTGTCAAGAGTATTTAAAAGAGAGATCAAAGACTAGTGGAACCACAAAGTAGACCAATTTGTGGCAAAGAAAGCTCCCTATAGGAATCAACCGATCGACAAGGTACGTGAGGGGATTTTATACGCTAATAGCTCAGATGACCAGTATCAAATTTTTTGGTGCAAGTTCCCTAAGGACCTATAAAATTCACTGAGGGAGTTGAAGAGGCAGAGTTAGTCAAGTGGCTCGGCTATAATTTGCCATAGTTATACTTTGTCCAATACTACATTATTACAATAGCTCGATAACAATCGGACAAGAGCAGTTGATTTCTGGGTGAAGACTATTGTGGATGGATACGTGGTCGAGTTCACTGCAGAGAGCTATTAGTACTTCTCAAAAGAAGAGGCAGTTTTTAACTCTGAGCTAAGGGGGGAATTGATAAGGGAATTCCCGACGTGGATTAATATGTTTTTGGCAGAGGAGGGACTGCTATCTTTACCTACTATCAGGATGGAAGCGTAAAACCCTAGTATCAGGAGAAGGAATTAGAGGGCGAAACGCTGCCTACAAAGGGATAGGGATACTGCGAGGGGATGGAGGAAGAAGGATTGAAGCGAGCTAGGGATGTTAGAGCACAGAGGAGGGCACTACTACCGGACAAGTGGCAGGCAAGAGCGGCTCAGGATCTAGGGAAAAGGAGGAGGGGACCCCACCAAATAGGAGTGGTGATGGGAAAACCCCGAGACAAGGTGAAGGGAGAAGATGGTGTTAAGCAACCTGAGTGTGGGAAAAAGGGATGTTAGAATCGAGAAGAAGAGAAAGGGTGTTCCCTATAGGTTGCAGAAACAGGATCGCAACAAGAAACTAGAGGAGGATGATTTTGAAAGGTTGCAGAAATGGACTCACAATACGGAACGAATGGGGAATCCTCCCCGCAGGTTGTGGAAGTAGGCTCAGATCAGCACCCATGTTGGCATGAAGATGATGACAATGTGGGTGATGGGATGAGGAGGTTGTTCGACAAGGAAAAAGCATCCATCATGATTTAGTAGCCCCAACCCCGAAATATAAGTGGAATTTTCCCCGACCTTCCCCCAGTACTTTGTCACAGACCAAAAGAATTTGTCATTAACTTAGCCAAGGTAGCACGAGTATATAGTGTGCAAGAGAAATATAGGACCGGTGTCAATATTGGAAGTGATACAATAATTTATTATAGCAGTAACCTAGGACTACAGGGATCCCAAACAGCTGGGGAGCAAAAGTTTTGTGTTGTTAGCCCATACTCAGAGCAGTATGGCGGGATCGTTTACTAGATACCCAAAATTTGCAAGAAAGGGGAACAAGGATGTTGAGCAACATTGGTACCTCTGTGAAGCCATCTGGAGGGTCTGTTAGACTATGGATAACATTTAAGCAGTGGAATTCCAGACCACGCTAAGGGAATGGGCTCTACGCTAGTTCATAAAGTGGGCAGATCATAACCAAAACTCCACCATAGATGATATTAAGAGGGGATTTGTGCAAGAATTCAAGGTACTACAAACAGATCAGCATGGGTTATCAGAGCTGTGGGAAATTAAGTAGAGGGAGGGTGAGACAACTTGGGAGCTCATGCAAAGGTTTAAGGATGCCAATGCCAAGCTGAGTTACACCCTAGATCCAAACCACCAGTAGGACTAGTTCATCAAGGCACTCTTGCCCCTAACCAGAACACCGCTGACACAACAGAAGATAGGAACCGTGTAGGATGCATTAGAGAAAGCTTCCTAAATAGAAGCAATGGCAGGGTATCCCCATGAATACTAGGGAGGCACGAGTCTGCAAGATACGACGATCACAGACCTGCAAAGCCAAATCGCAAATTTGACCGAGAAGCTGAGGGATCTCCAACCCATACAACTAGTCAAGCCTAATGTTTGATGCACCCATTTCCTGGTGAAAGGGCATGTTGCGATGGAGTGCCCATGATTGTGGGGAATTAATCAACCCGGGGGGGTGGCGGGGTCGTCAGGAACCCCTCCCACCGCAGGAGTTGCGACAATCGGAGCACAAGGACCCTTCCCAGGAAGGAATAATGTAGACTTTTGTGAGATTTGTAGGACATATGGACACATGCCGCGGATGTGTGCAATTCTGCAAAAGTATTCTAATGTCCCCTATAACAACTACTACGAGTTATGCGCATCAACCACTCATCACACCAATCAGTGCCAAGTGTTGGACACTCTAGCAGAAAGACTAGACAAATCCATGTTTAGGGTCAATGAAGCGAGTCCAGGGGGGCGAGGAGGAAATGGACGCGAAGAAAGAATGGGAGGTAGAGGACCCTTAAGGTGCTACAACTATAATGAGGAGGGACATGTCGCAAGGGAATTCCCTCTCCCGAGAAGGCCCTAGTGTTCACAGCGCAGAGTTAACACCCATGCGACGGAGGACTACCCAGAGCTCATTGTGAAGTGGGAAGAGAGAACCTAACAGTGAGGGGCTAACCTAGTGAATGCTGAGCCTCAGACCGGTGAGGGATTCCCCACGACAAATATTAATATAATCACCCGAGGAGGGAAGAAGACAAGGGAGGATCGCTATGCTAAGGAACCACCCTTGATCATTAAAGTAGCATCACCACAAAGGGCATATCAGCTCGAGTGCCAAAAGCAGTATTATCAAGGAGCAGCCAAATTATTTGAGGGAGTGACTGAAGATAGGGACACCCAAAGACCGCAAGTCCATGGGCCCGATCCTACCTAACCCATTGGGGAATGGTTTAAATTGTTCTTAAAAATTGTTGAAGATGAGGCCATGTTGAAGGAATTGCGAAAAGGCTTAAAGGCCACAGTATCCATGGAAAAAGAAGAAGTGGAACAACCATGTGAAACTTGGCTAGAGAAAGCCTCTAAGAGAGTGAAGTGGAATAAGAAAAGAAGTGGAAAGGAATTTTGAATCAATGTGCAAGTGGAAAGATTCTAGATAAGAGACACCATTATAGATTTAGGGTCAAATGTGAACATCCTACCCAGGAAGACTTAGGAGGCAATGGGGAAGCCACAACTGAAGTACTTTCCAATTCAATTAAGAATGGTGAATCGGTATTGTATACTGCCTATCAGAAGATTGGAAAATGTATAGGTTGATGTGGTAGGGGTGAAAACGCACATTAAGTTCGAAGTGATAGATATTATGGGGGATAAATATCCATATCCAGCACTCTTGGGGATTGACTGGGCATATGGAAACTACACTGTCATTGACTTGAAGAAGGAGTTGATGATCTTTGAAGAAAATGGGGCTAAGGGTGATCCAACCGTTAGACCCCTACTAAGGACCCAGGTTTACAGAGCCAATGGATGATAGAGAGGAACTAGGGGTGTTAGACCAGCTATAAACACTCACAATAGGGAAAAGGGAGGACTATATAAATCCTACAGTCGAAGGATCTATTAGCTGGAGGAGCATTCAAAACTTAGAAGCTGGTTCAAAAGTTGCATGGGATGCATGGTAGCAGGGTGGATATGAACTAACAACCTGGTGATGTGTAATGATAAGCCGAGTAAACTGGGGATACATGGGAAGGGGCGGAAACCTAAAGTACTATGGCCTTGAGCCGATAGATCGATTCTTGGATAGCGTGGACCAAGATGTACTGGAAGACTAGAGAATTCCATTTTTAGACATTGCACTTATGGCAACGCCAGCAAGATGGTGGAAGGCGCACTGCCAAGTATTAAAAGACTGGAAGGACGCTAATCAAGAAATGAAGGAGAGGTTTAGCAGGAAAGACAATCGGCCACAAGATGAAAGGGAATACGCATGGAATTCAAGTCCCGGGGAGCACATCAAATATTACACGACCAACTGGGAAAGTCGAGAACTTCCAAGGAATCTGTGGGTACATGCTTTTATGCATACCCTTAGCACCATCTCGCAGGCTTGGTATATCCAAGAGGAGCTACGATGCAAACGATTAGTTGGGATACCTTGGAAGCATAGTTCGTTGGTGAATTTTCATTCAAAAGCAGTTAGGCACAAATGAAAGAGGTTCTCTAGGTAGTGAAGGGGGTTCTGTTCACCCCAGAAACGCTAGTTGAAGGGGAGCACAAAGAAAACTTTCTGTAGTGCTTATATGATATGGAATCGTCAGGATTTGTGACCTGCGACAAAATTGATGTAAAACTAGAGGAGGATAGATTAGAGGGGCTTATACACCTATCTTCTGAAGAAATAGAGGGAGAAAGAGGGATTCGGGAGAACCCCTCGATGGAAGGTGCCCATATCCTACCAGTGAAGCTGAGAAAACAGAATGTAGGGATGGAAGATAAGCCCAAGATAGCATCAGTGGGAGACTACTGGGACGAACAGACCACCAAATAAACTTTTGATTTATTAAAAGAATACCAAG
The DNA here is from genome assembly GCA_000404065.3 of Pinus taeda. NCBI lineage: Eukaryota > Viridiplantae > Streptophyta > Pinopsida > Pinales > Pinaceae > Pinus > Pinus taeda. The sequence continues at coordinate 98,602 of APFE030659212.1, forward strand.
ACTTATTCCCAGCTTCAGTGGTGGAACTCAAAGGGATAAAAGGGAACCTGGGAGAGATGAAAATTGTTCTAAAACCAAGTATCCGGCCAGTAAAGCATAGACCATACCGACTGAACCCAAGGGTAAAAGAGAAAGTTAAAAGGGAAATTGAGAAAAATGTTGGATGCAGCGATCATATTCATGGTAGATGAAGATGATTGGATAAGCCCCATAGTTATTCAGAACAAGAAATATGTGACCGAAATTAGGGTATGTGTCAAATACAAAAGCCTGAAAAATGCATGTGTGCATGACCCATTCCCCACACCATTCTGATGAGCCCCAATTTTGGTACAATTTGGGCTCATTTTGGCCTATTTTACTTGCTCAAACCATTCATCTTTATTTTCTTATGCATGCATTTCTTAGTTTATTCATGTTGTTTGTAGGAAGAAGGTTGGACACTTTATCTACGTGACTAATGCATTATGATTCCAGGTTTTGGCATTAAAAAGG
>APFE030659212.1:101560-119413 GCA_000404065.3 Pinus taeda
GAGCCATAGAAGTTGGCTTGAGCCCTAGCGGACTTGTCCCAGCTGATCAAGTGATAGCTACGACAAGAGCTAGTACTTGTGCATATAGCACCGTCGCTTCCAAGTTTGTACGAACTACCGGGTTGATAAAATGAGAGACAGGAAGCCCCAGGAGTTGTAGCATTATTGCTACAATACTGGAGCTCACCACATTCAATAACGAAGTCCTAGACAATGTTGTGGGTAATGAGGCATACTCATTCACAGATGGGTTCTCAGGCTACCATCAAGTCTAAATAGACAAGGAAGATAAAAGGAAAACAACTTTCACAACGGAGTGGGGGTCGTACACATACAATGTAATGCCATTCGGATTAAAGAATGCGCCAACAGCCTTCTCAAGGATTTTAATAGCCGCATTATGGGATTAGATTCATAAGTTTCTAGAAGTTTACATGGACGACTGGATAGTATACAACCTACTGAAGAAGCATACCAACTTATTGAGAGTTATGTTCGAAAGATGCAGACAGTTGCAGATCTCTTTAAATTTGAAAAAATGCATTTTCATAGTTCCCTTTGGAACTCTACTAGGCCATATTGTATGCAAAGATGGAATCTATGTGGACCCTGCCAAAGTAGTAGTAATTGTCCACATGGAACCACCACACAACGTGAATCAAATAAGAGCAACTCTAAGCCACACGGGGTACTACAGAAGGTTCATCAAGAACTACGCAACCATAACAACCCCAATGCAGAAACTACCAAGGAATATGGAAGAATTATCTGGACCACGGATTGTCAAGCAGCATTGAACAAACTGAAAGAGAGGTTAGTAAGTGCCCCCATATTAGTGTACCCTGACTGGAACAAAATTTTCCACGTAAACATCGATGCGTCTGGAATAGCACTAGGAGAAGTCTTAGTGCAACCGGGAGAAAAGATGGACCATCGAGTATACTACAATAGCAGAAAGCTCTCCACAATGGAAAAGAACTATACAACAATAGAACGAGAAGCTCTAGAAATGGTCTACTCGCTCCAAAATTTCAAACACTACCTGCTAGGTGCACCGTTCAAATTATTTACAAACCATTCCCCCTAAATTACTTAGTAAACAAGCTTGTACTAGAAGGAAGGATATGTAGGTGGTTGTTACTATTTCAAGAATTCACATTTGAAGTGGTTGTTAAGCCAAGCAGATTGAATGTAGGGCTAGATCACTTGTCTCGCCTGGAAATAGGGGAGAATGATGGAGAAATAGATGATCGGTTGCCTGATACCGACCTATTCAGGATAGAATCCATTCCCAATCACCTAGAAGAGATTTCTATTTTGTTAATAATAGGTCGTTTCCCAGAGGGATACATGGCAACATAGAAGTGACATTTGGTGGTAAGTTCAACAAATTACCAGCTCATAGCAGGACACCTCTACCAAATGGGCTTGGATCAAATACTCAGACATTGTGTCTTACAGCATGACAAAAAGGCCATCCTATGGGAGTGCCACACAAGGGTTGCGGGAGGCCATGTAGGCGGCAAGGCTACCACAAGGAAGATACTACACATAGGATTATGGTGGCCCACTATCCATAAGGATTCGAAAGCATTTTCCAAAGGATGTGATGTCTGTTAGAGGGTCGGTAAGCCTTCCTGACGCAATTAGCTACCACTACACCCAATCCATACGATGCAGATATTTGATAAATGGCTAGTAGATTTCATTGGGTCAATTTCTCCACTAGCAAGACACTCCCGAGCCTGATACATAATCACAGTGACAGAATACCTCACAAGATGGGCAGAGGTCATGCCAGTAAAAAACTGCATAACATAAATAGTGGAAATATTCATTTTTGGAAATATTATTTCAAGGTTTAGATGCCTGAGAAGCCTCACAAGTGACCAGGGCACTCACTTTCTGAACAAGACAATTGAAGCTCTGCTAACAACTTTTATGGTACAACATAATAAGAGTAGTCCTTATCATGTGCAATCAAATGGTGTAGTAGAGGCATTTAACAAAACGCTAGAGAAAGGGCTAACAAAAATCATATCTTCCAACTGGGATGACTGGGAGGAAAGAATTCCAGTGACTCTGTGGGCATATAGGACAATAGTCAAAAGACTCCACAAAAAAACTCAATTTCAGCTTGTCTACAGTAGAGAGGTAGTAGTGCCAACAGAATTTATACTGCCCAACATGTTAATCTCATAGGCTACAGGAATGACGGATAGCAGTGCCTTGCAAAACAGGCTGAGCCAGCTGATGGAACTCGACGAAACCCGGTTCCTAGCAAAGTTCCATCAATCAGTCAAGAAATGAAGACAAAAGACTTAGCATGATAGGCACAAGAAGAAATCGTTTGAATTCAGAGATCAAGTGCTCCTTTATGATAGCAAGTTCCTGAAGTTCCCAGGAAAGTTACAGATGCACTGGTTAGGCCCATTCATAATCACAGAAATAAAAGAATCAAGCGCGGTAAGATTCGCACAACTAGATGGAGTCCTACTACAGGGATGGGTGAATGGCACATGCCTGAAACTCTTCCACAAGTAAAAAAAAATAATAATAATAATTTTTGAAAAATAAGGTTGCGGCCATGCTTGGGATACCACAACCCATTTGTGGTCGGGAGGGCTAGTGTTAGTAGCCATACAAGTAGGTCAAGTCACAAGAAGGTGGATAGTGTCAGGGGTCGCATTAGTAGGCCTAGTCAACAATGACAGTAGCCACGCATGTCACTCTCATCAGCAGAATACACCTAGGTCTGAACCCTTTCCAGAATTGATGGTCGCACAAGTACCCGTCCCATCCACCATACTAGTAGTTATTTCCCAATTAAGTAATCAATAAGGAAAATGTCAAGATAGGGTCACAAAATCTTTCCTGTTAAGCATAGAATTAGTTAATAAATAAGCCCATCATGGCAAAATAAAGATGCCATGCAGCCCTCTATACCTTCTAGGCCATGTCATAGTTGTCACATACCAATCGGCCGACAATAGAAAAATATAGCTAGAATACATGGAAAGGTCACCAGAATAATTAGTTGATTAAAGCCTCGTCAATCAAGGGACATCATGTCAGAGTTGGCTACATAAATCGTAGGAGGATGCAGGGAACGCTAGAGTTTCAAACCACAAAAGAGTTCCAGGATCACTCGAAAGAACAGGAGCAGAAAAAGAGAAGCAAGAGACCACTAGTACAAATTGTTTACTGCAAAAGAAAAGAAATGGGAAAAGGAATCATATCAGTCCCACAAAATGCTCTGGATGAAAGAATTGAAGTAGCAGACGATCTATACGGTAAGTATGATAGGTCGAATCTCATCAACAATGACTTCACAGATGGATTCAAGTTTCCAGCCATGAAGAGGGAAGTGTATGCGAAAAAATTTCAAAGGGAGGATGGCACTAGGGCCTCCAAAATTAGAGAGGACTTTAGAGGGATATAGAGGTCCATGTTGTTCCACCTATGAAATTTACCTGTATTCGGCACCCAATTTTCCACCATGCAGTGCACAAAATTACTAGGAAGTAGGATATATGGAGGTTCGCTATGGTTGGAAAAGGAATACCCCATTCAAGTTGAGGATATCTATCGACTAATTGGGTTGGAAGAAGTGGGGAATTTATTCAGCACAACATTCTAGGTTGGGTTCAAGTAGAGGAAGAAGTAGACAAAAGACAACATCTATGCCAGATACGGGATAGAGCGAGGCGAAAGAGGCGCGAAGCTGGACAAAATCAACAAGGATAACATTAGGTTTTCTTGCTATCTTATTACATGCAAGACAATGAGGCATTTCATGAGGAATGAGTGCACCCTAGACACCGTTTCAATTGCAGAATACTACTGCCAGGGAGAAGTACTCAACTGGTCAGCTTTCGTGCTCAACGAACTATTCGAGGCATGTGAAGATGTCTACAGGAGGAGAACTAGATTTGTGTTCGGATACTTGGTAATGGTGCTAGAAATGTGGAAATGGAGGCCACCACAAGAGAGGTAAATGGAAACCGTCACTAAAGACCAGGCAATTGCACTCAGGTACAAACCATGGAGGGCATCGGGGGATCCCAACACAAAGGAGATCAATGAGAGGGCTTTCAAGAGCTGGTACGAGCAGATGGTGGACGCCATTCAATCTGCTAAGAGGATACCCAAGACTCTCTTGGATGAGTTCTCAGTCGAGCTCTGGTTTGGCACCTCACACGTGCACACTTATCTCATACCATGGTGTGTCAACTCAAGCACCTTCAAATTGAGGCCGCAGAGGTTTAGCCTGACAGAGGAAGAATTGCGTAGGGAGGTGGAGTCTTGGCCGAGAGTGGCCTACGAGGTAAGAGAAGGGAAGCCCAGGAACCTGTTCAAAGCTCTGATGCCACTGGACAGAGAGGGGGATGGGGCAGAAAGCAGTCGGAAGTGGTCAGCAGATGAAGTACTCCAACCGATGTTGCTCCAAATGGAAGAAAAAATGTTCGAATCAAGAAGGACAGTCGCAAGCTTCAAGCCAGGTGAGGGTGACTATCCCAAGCACTTTCAAGGTTCCATAATGATTTTCCATATTATAATGCCACCTCTCTCTATGGCACTTTCCCGAGAGCAGCTCAGACTCCCTCCCAGATGACATTCCCCAAATTGCAAAATAAACAAGTCATCCACACCCCACAAGTAAAAAAGCCAACTACCAAAAAGCCAAAAATTAACCTGCCAACTCCAGTCATCAATCTCATTGTTGAGGTTGAACATCCCATTCCCACAACCACCTTAGTCGAGGAGATCCCTGCCACCACATCCACTGTACTACAGCCATCACAGGAGTCATCCTCAAAAATTGCTTCCAATTCCGTGACCTTGTCTGGGATCCTCCTATTCGACCAGCGAAGGACTAATGTAGAAGCAAAAGTTCATTCAGTCGGTCATACAGAGGGTACCACCTCGACCATAGGCATGCCACCAACATATAGTACAACACCAATGCTTGGGTTGGACCCACCAATAGGGAGAGACCTGGATACTAGTTGGCAGAGAGAAAGGGTTGCCCCGTACTTGCCCGCTCTCCCTATAAAGCTCATTGTCCCTCTGAACCCCAGAATTACTCCACTCACACCACAGTTCACTCCACCATCCCAGCAAGAATACTCACTTACCTCCCATTCAGATAAGTCCATTGCAAGAGGCCTACCCATACAATAACAATTCCCAAAACCTACCACAATGTAGGTTGGTACACTCCATTACTATTCATCAGCCCAATTATTTTCTTTTATTCAGCAAGCATCCCACAAGGCCGAGAGCCTTCATGAAGACCTAACCAAAGAACATGAGTAGTAGAAGATGTAGTTTCTCATAGTGACAGAAGAACGAGATCACCTACAGGAAGTAAACACAAGATTGCAAGCCAAGGTGGATCAGATAACACAACAGTTCCAATCCATATGGCCTATTGTCACCGAAATCAACACTGAAGCATCAGCGAACATATCTGCCTACATGTTGATTGATTGTTTTGATCATATACAAACGACGTGCATGCGCCTGGAAACCACAAATGCAGAAATGAAGCAAAAGCTAGAGATGGTACGATCCGCATTACCAGATCCCATGGAAATCTACGCACAGACAGTTGAAGGCAAAGTCAGGAAATTGGAAGTGAATAAAAAAGCCTTGGTCGAAGCCCTCACTGACAGATAAGCCCTAATGGTAAAGGTCCACAACTGGTCAGGAATTCTAGCTCTAAATAACCATTAGGTTTACCCATTAAGAGAACAAATTTATTCCTTATTTTCTAGCACAAGGTATTGCACAGACCATGTTCAGCTACAGCAAATCAACGAGAAAATCGACATCCTCCAGGCCCAAGTTGATAGCATTGAGGAGGAATTAGTGAGGACCAAAAGGATAGTGTGAGACCTATGGCCCCCGGTTTGTATGTAGTTTCTTCTCTTGAAGGAGCCATGCAACTCTAGTGGCCAACAATGGGACGACCTACAGAGACAGCATCCAACAACTTTAACATCCCAATCAGCCGAGGCATTCACACAAGGAGTTGATGTAATCCTCACCAGCTGGGACCTGGAAATTCAATGATACACTGAGTTTAGGCAGTAGACGACAACCTTAGTCCTAGAGTTGGAGCCTTCATTTGGAACAGAGGAGGCACAAGGTCAAGAAAGGGCCACAGGAACAAATGACATACCACAAGCTAGGATTGAAATAGAAGAGGTGCCTACTCCACAAGCAAGTATTGAAGCAGCAGAAGTGTTGACACATCAGACAGCGGAAACAACACCTGTAGTAATGCAACCAACACCTGTAGAGCACATGGAAGAAGCAATAGGACCGCTAGAGTTCAATATGACTTGACTCAGGGATGAGTCAAGAAATTGTGGTCGGAGCCTATTAGAGCCCTCATTAATTTTGAATGATTTTGACCAATTTTGACTTACCGAAGGGCAGGAAAGAGATAGATGGCAGCAACGATTGGGTGGCAGAATTAGCAATTACAGAGGAGTGATGGCAAGGTGGTAATGGAAGGCAAAGGTAGCCAAGGAGACGGGAAGGCGTAGTAGCCAAGAGGGAAAGCAGCCGAGTGAGAACTGGCAATCTAGTCAGCCGGGAAGGATATAAAAAGGGAAGAACAGATAGGAAGAAGGTTGTTTCTAGACCCACCAGAGGAAGAAGGAGTCGGTTGCAGAAGAGGTACACAGGTGCAGATGCTGAAGTAGAGGGACCTAGGATCTGAGGGACTAGGTTGCAGAGCTGATCTAACCTGAGCGACTGAGCTAGGTATTCTATGTAATTTTCAAGGTGGAATGCTGGATTATGATGTTTATAATTATGCTAAGTTAGTATAAAACCGAGCTGATGGTTGTTGAGACCTCTAATGTGTTGAGCATTATTCTTAGTGGGCCTATTAAAATTTTAAATAAGTCTACCTGTTGCATGTAAATGGTAATTCATAGATTGATGCAAGGATGTTGTTAGTTCTATGTCCTTTATAATGAATCTATGCGTATGAGTTATGGGTATTGTTATATTTGTTTCATGTATTATGGATGCATATGTGTGTGATCACCTATGCCCGATTGATATTCTCTCGACCCCATGCTAAACCATTCTCCCTTTTGGTAGTGACGCACTTCGGGTGAGACTCCTTTCCCTTCGAGGTGAGGTGAAAATGTCAAAGCTATCCTAGACTATAGCGAACAATTGTTGTCCGCCTGTTCCTGAACCCAAGGTCTTTCCTAATGACTCTTTCGAGCCAACAAGTTCCCTTGACCATATCTACAAAATACCATGGACTGAAAACCATCGCGCCCAAAACCATGTGCAAAAACCATGCACAAAACCATAGGTAGGTTCGCCCACCTAATATAGGGTCCAAAAAAAAAAAATTCTAGGGGCGGAATATAACACAACCCAACAATTTCTCTATGTGGTTCGATATGCCCATAATGCTTCTAAAAGGTTTTCTACCAAATCCTTTCTATGCAAATGCATAGTTTTGGTAAGAATTACTTCAAGAATTTTGTTGGTATATTCCACTTGCCCATTGGCTTGTGGATGATATGGAGTAGACTTCTAATGCTTGATTTTATATTGATCCATGATCTTTTGCACCAACTCTGATGTGAATTAAGTACCTTGATTTGTTACAATTTCTCATGGAAAATCAAAATGAGTGAAGATAACCTCAAAAATGAATGTAACTACAATGTTTTCAATTGGAAATAAATTAGGTTTAGCTTCTACCCATTTTGTAACATAATTCATGCAAATAAGTATATACATTTTCTATTTATATGGAGGATTTATTGGTCCAATAAAACTAGAGCCCATTTTTCAAAGGGTTCTACCAGTACCTAAGGTTGTAGAGGCATCCCATCTGATGGAATGGGTTTCCCCATTCTATGAAAACTATCACATCTTTTAACATATTCTTTGGCATCCTTAAAAATATATGGCCAATAATATCCAAAAAGAAGGATTTTTCAAGCAGTTCTTTTACTAGCAAAATGTCCTCCACATGATTCATCATGACAAGCTTTCAAGATTTCAGGTACTTCATCTTCTCAAACAAATCTTTGAATAATCAAATCAGGTCCAGTTTTTTACAATTCCCCATCTATCCAGGAATAAGGTGCACTGGTTTTGATCACTTTTTTTCTTTTCTCTAGATGATAATTGTGGGGGTAAATTTCCTGTAGCCAAATAATTAGCAATATCTACAAACCAAGTGATGAGCCCCATAAATGGGTAACTATATGGGCTCACTCTGCCTATTATTTCTATTTAATCCACCATTCTCAATAGTTTTGTACATGTTTTTGAATATATTTATGTCAATAGAGTGAACTGGGTTAGTCACTTTGCCATGTAGTCTAATGAATGTTTATTGCAGATTTTTTCAACAATTTTGGACAAATACAAGGAATTTATGAGCAAATGGCAGCCAAACTCGAGGAAAACAGGGAAAAGGACTTGTAGGAGGGGTGTCTCCTTCATTAATGACCCTTTCCTCGAATCCTCCATCAGCAAATTGAAGTACAAAGGCCCACATTGATGATTCCAAAGGGCAGTCGAGCAAGTCAAGTAGGACTGTTGCTATCTTCAGTTCTAGGAAGTCGAGTTCCTTAATTATAGGAGGACTGTTGGGAGTCCCCATTTGTATAAATAATATGGCTTAGAGCCTCAGTAGTTTAGCCAGTTCTTAGTATATTTTTTCACTTTTGTGCAGCATTGTACTCAACTCATTTTCGAGCTCCTTTTGAGAACAGTTAATGTGATGTAACTACTATTTTTGATAATGAAGATGAAACAAGTTTTGAACCAGCACTGATCTTTTTCAGAGGGCTGAAGAACTTGGATTATGGCCCAACCCAAGCTACCCAACTCCTCCTTTGTGTACTTATATGTTTTTGTTTCCATTCATGAGTTAATTTCTGTTGCATATACACATTTTACTTCATTAGATTAGGTTGCTTTTGATGGTTAGAATAGTTGTTTTTGCTTCAAGTTGCTTAAGTAAGTTGCTGCAGTGACAGAAAAATATCCAAAAAGGCTAATAGCAAGTCTTGATCTCCTTTCTCCCTTCCTGGGACTTTGATTTGAGTTCAAGGAACTGTTGCTGCCACCAAAAACACAGTTTTTGCTCTTCCATGCAACTGCTAGTGTGATACTTTGATTTGGAAAAGTTGATATTGCTTTAGATTTATTTTCTTATATCATTTTATTTCCTTTCACCATATTTTTCTTGCATGCTTTTCTGTTCATAAGGTATTGTTCAGCATTTTTCTGTTTTTAGGTCAGAAATTAGGTTAAGCTAGACAAAACTCTGCTTTTAGTTCTTGCTTTGGTCAGTTTCGAGAAGTAAGTGTGAAAATATCTTGCAGGACATCCCAGCTTCCTCCATAAAATAGCTAGCACCAGCTCACTTCTTGTAGATCCCCTAGCTCATTCGCCACATTTTGCCAATTTGCCCTAATTTCTGTGTTGTTCTTCCATAAAGCTACTTTCTTGCCATTTGAGAAAATCCAACCATCTCCTTCATCCCTAATCCTCCTTGACAAGTTATAAACCCCTCAACACCTTCATCGAGCCTTCATTTCCCATTTCCCATCATTTTTCCACCTTAGAACCTCTAAAAACCACTTTCAACCTCCTCCTGTAGATCCTCTTGTAGAACCTCTTGTAGATCCCCTGCAACCTCCTATAGAATTTCTTATGAGTGATTTTTCGAAGTCTGATCGCAATGGAAGTCTTTATAAGGGTACTAGGGGCTTCTTAGGACCTCTCCACACCTTCTTCACCACTTGCAAAAGCCAACTCCATCTTCCTTTGCCACCAAACCTCTACACAGTCACAACCAGTGAAATCACAAGCCTAATAATTCCACATAAAAATACTCAAAAGTACAAAAAGATGATTTCTTATCATTTCTCCTCAGAAGTAGCTTGAATAAATTCAATTTACCTTTTCAGTAGTCAATGGCACTTGCTTCATTAGTTTCCATCTCTTTTCCTGCAAAATAGGGTTAGTGGGTAAACTAGGGTTTGCTAGGGTTTGTGTTTCATTTCAGTTTTCATTCTCTTTCTGCAAGTAGAATAGCCCCTGTAGAGTTAGTTTCCTTTCATCACAGTTAAATATTCTTCTGAGAACTCATAGAAGTTGGCTTAAGCTCCTAGCGAACTTGTGCCAGCTGATCAAGTGATAACCTGTAGTAAAAGCTAGTACTTGTGCATACAGCATTGTCGCTTCCAATTTTGTTACGAACAACCAGGTTGATAAAAGTAAAGAAGGAAGCCCCAGGAGTTACAGCATTATTGCTGCAATACTGGAGCTCACCACTCTATTTGGCGCCATTGCCGAGGAAGCATCAGAGTATTTTGTGATTACTGCTTTTCTTCTTTTTTGTACTGCAACATTATGCTAAGTAGTTTATTTCAGCAAAAGTAGAGTAGTTGTTTCATTTCAATTCTGCAATTTCATTCTAGCAAGAGTAGATTAGACATTTCCTGCTTTCTTTTCAATTTTGCAATTTCATTTCAGCAAGTGTAGATTAGGCATTTCCTGCTTTCATTTTAATTCTACAACTTCCATTTCAGCAAGATTCATTTCAGTTAGTTGTAATTTGTTGCTCATTCCATTTCAATTTTACAGGTACAACCAGAATAAAAAAATTAAAATTAAAATTAAAATTAAATAAAAAAATAAAAATAAAAATAAATAAATAAAAATAAAATAAAATAAATAAATAAATAAAAACAAACAAACAAACAAAAACAAAAATCACCTAAGAAAAGAGATTCCCTTTCATGACTCGTAGGAACAAAGACAATTCAGGAAAATTCCTACCCAACACCCCCACCACATCACTAAGTAACCCTTCTCTCTTCTTTGGTGGCAGTGGTCCAGAAGAACATATAGGTGAACCTCCAGAGATATACGAAGATCCTATAACAGAAGAAGAGCAAGAAACCATTCCTCCTGAGACCATGGCTGAAAACAAAAATGTTAGAGGAAATGGGGAAAGAATAGAAGGTGCCTTTCCTATCTGAAACACCAATGGAGACCCAAAAATGAAAAACATAAGTCCTTCAGCCTTACCTCACTTCCATGGACTGATTACTGAAGATCCTGATACCTTCTTGTTTGAATTTTTTGTTCTCTATCGAACCTATGACTATGCAAAAGGCGAGCAGAAGTCGAAACTATTTCCTTCTACCCTCAAGGATGTAGCATTGTGCTGGTTCATGGGGTTACCTAGAAACAGTATCAAAACTTGGGCTCAGATGCAGCAAGCCTTTAACGAAAAATATCCGGACTACTGTAGGTCAAAGGATACCAAGGAAGAAATCTTCTGAATGACCATGGGAAGTGATGAATCATTAGAACACTATGAAGAAAGGATTCAACTCAGTTATAAAAGGGCCAGGTGCACACTTGACCCCGAATCTTTGACGTTGGTCCTACTCAAAGGAGTCCCTGAAGACCTTCTAGATACCCTCCATTTGTTGGCCGAGGGAGACATCTACCAACTACCTTATGATAACATAAAGACTGTGTTTAGAAACCATTCTAGGTCAGCTAGAAAGAGAGGTAGGGGAATTCAACCTTTACCCAATACATCCTCATCCAATTCATCCCTTAGAAACGAACTTGAGAATCGGTTGGAAAATTTCAAGAGTGAGATGAGGCAAACTCTTGCCATGCAAATGGATACCTTGCATATCAAAAGGAAACAAGAGGAAGCCAAGAGGGCTTTGGACATCTTTTGTCCCAAATGCACTAGAAAGCATCCTAGGAACGAATGTCCATTGCACTCTATAGAAGTGTGTTTAGTCTATGAAGAAGACAATCCTACAAATTAGTGCTCTTCCTTGCTCGGAATTAAAGCTGCATATCAAGGGGCTGAAGGAGCCACTGAACCACTCTATTTCATGAACCAAAGGAGGCCACATGGACCCAGACCTTACCAGCAGGGAATGCAAGGAACGTCCTAGACTTATTACAACCCCAATCAAGCCACTTCCATGCCTTCTTTGGGTCCCCCTGCTCATCCTTCCTGGTCCACACCCCCTCCTTGGTCATATCCTCCTCAATACCAGGCTCTGCCATTTGCTCATTCATTTCACTCTTATGCTCAGCCACAACCTCAGTGGAATGCACCTCATCGGGGATGAAGGCCCCAGTACAACTCTCCTCCCACTCTTTTTGCTCAAACTCAACCATTTCCTCCTACTCCACCAAGAAAACCCCAAATACCTGCTCAACTGAACCCAAACCCCCATAACAGACAAGACCAGCAGGTATATAGTGGAGAAACATCATGTCCAACCTATGATGTGGAGATTCAGGAGATTAATCTGTGATCTTGGAAGGTTCTCCCAAATAGCCAACCCCCTCCTAAGGAGGATGAGGAAGAAAAATAGGAAAGTGAACCAAAAGTCATTCCACCATTTTTTGAGAGACTAACTGGAACCAGAAAACCGACCCCAGAAGAAACTAACTTCTAGGAGAATTAAAATAGTTATGTGTAAAGATACCACTTCTCCAACCCATAAAGGATGTGCCCATATACAAAAAGATGATCAAGGAGAACTGCTTTAGGCACCCAGGCAGGTGCAAGAGAGATGCTCCAACTATTAATGTCATAGGACAACTGTCTGACCTGCTGTTGGGGCAGATAACCTATCCGAAATATCTAGACACTGGGAGTCCTGTACTCGATGTCCACATCAATGGTACCATAATCCCCCATACCTTGATTGACCTAGGGGCTACCATTAATGTGATGACCAAGGGCACTCTGCTCAGACTCAACCTTCAGGCTTAGCAGGGTATTATAGAAGATTCATTAAGGATTTTAGTAAGCTAGCCTCTCCATTGTTTGGTCTTTTGGGAAAAGATGTTGAGTTCATATGGACTGACAACTATCAAGAGGCTCTGGATACCTTAAAAGGTAAACTGATAACTGCCCCAATTTTGAGAGGTCCAAACTGGACCGTACCTTTCCACATTCACATAAATGCCTCAAACAAAGCAATAGGAGCAGCCTTATGGCAATTTGATGAGAAGCTACCTTATGCCATATATTTTGTCAATAAGAACCTATCCAAGGCAAAATTAGACCACACTGTAAATGAAAAGGAGCTCCTAGTTGTAGTCCATTCCCTAAATAAGTTCAAACACTACATCACTAGCTATCAAACATTCATACACACCGATCATGCTGCAATTAGGTATTTTATGAATAAACCAGATGTAAATGCTTGTATTATTAGATGGTTACTTTTATTGTAGTAGTTTGATTTGACCATTGTTAATAAGCCGGGTAAGGAAAATGTTGTTGCTAATTTTCTATCTAGATTAGATCTGCCTGCAGGTGAAGAAGGAATGGTGGATGATCAAATGCCATATGAACACCTATTTTCTATTTCAGTATTCTCTCCATGGTTTGCTGATATAGAAAATTACTTGGTTTCAGCACAGTTTCCACTACACCTGTCCTAAAAATAGAAGAGTAAGATCATGAGGAAAAGTACCCCATTGACCTAGATTGGGGGAAATCCTTTTAGACTTGGCCTAGATCATATTTTCAGACGATGTGTCAGGGAGGAGGAAGTTTTTGACATTCTCCTAACCTGTCATGATGGGCCCTATGGGGGCCATTTTTGTAGCAAAAAGGACTGCCTTCAAAATTCTGCAAGTAGGTTACTATTGGCCCACACTTCATCAAGATGTTAGAAGATATATCAGCCAATGTGACCGCTGTCAAAGGATGGGGAAACCTACTCCAAGGGATGAGATGTCCCTGCAACCTCAAGTGACTTTCGAGCCATTTGAGAAGTGGGGCATGGACTTTGTGGGTCCCATCAACCCTCCTTCAAAACAGAAATCTTACATCATTGTGTGTACAGATTATCTAACAAAATGGGCAGAAACAAAGGTGATCAAGGCAGAAATAGAAGAAAAAGTAGCTGAGTTTTTGAGGGAAAATATCTTTTACAAGTTTGGTTATCCAAGAGAATTAGTCACAGATCAAGGGAGTTAGTTTACCTCCAATATGATTGAAGACCTGATCACACATCACAAGATTAAGCACAAAACTTCCACCCCTTATCATCTGTAAGCAAATGGATAGGTGGAAGTCACTAATAGACCTTTGGAAGGGATTTTGACTAAGGCAGTGAGCCGTAATAGAAAATATTGGGCAAATCAATTGGTTGAGGCCACTTGGGCCTATAACACCACATGGAAAACCACCACAAGGTTCATACCCTATGAGCTAGTCTACGAGAAGAAGGCTTTGTTGTCAATAGAATTTGAATATAACACATTAAGGATGGCAGCTCAACTGGACCTAGATCTCAGCCATGCACAAAAGGAAAGGTTACTTCAGCTAAATGGATTGGATGAACAGAGATTGCAGGCCCTTCTCCACTTAGAGGTAGTCCAACTTCAAAGAAAAATTTGGCATGACAGACACCTCAAAGAAAAACAATTCCAAGAAGGAGATTGGGCACTGTTGTGTGATTCAAGATATAAATATTTCAAGGGAAAATTGAGGACAAGATGGGTGGGACCATACACAGTAGAAAAATGTAATGATAATGGTTCAGTCCTGATCCGGACCAACGATGAAGAAGCCATCCCCATGCTCGTCAATGGGCATAGGTTGAAGATCTACAGGAAGCCCCTTTCCAAGAAGAAATTCATTGAGAATCTAAGTAAAACAGTGTTGGTAGTGGAGCAAGTCTCTGCCTCCACTCCACCCACACCTTGAGCTAAGAAGAAAAAAACAAAACAAAACAAAACAAAAAAAGGAAAAAACAGAAAATGAATAAAAGATCCCTGGGTGAAAACCTCTTGGAGGCACCCAGGGTAGGCAGTGAGGGTGAAAACCTCCTGGAGGCACCCCAGCTGTCTCATACAAAAAAAAAGGAAAACAAAAAACAAAAAACAAAAAAAAACTAACTTCTTTTGAATGCATTGTAGATTGCAGGAGGGCCACACGAGAAAAAAGACATGGCTAGGCTGCATACACCCTTGAGAGCTCATTCCTCCATCGCCATTGTCTTTTCCTAGGCCTTGGTCTTGCTTGTTTTGAAAATTTTTCATCCTATAGGAAACTCTATGCATTCTACAGGAGGCTCCTGTAGAAACTACAGAGAACCCATTGTAGATTGGGTTTCTGAGCCTACCTCTTTTCGAGCTTGAATTTAGCAAAAATTTCAAATTTTTCCTTTGCAAAGCTACTCTCTGGCCTTGTTGTAGAAAGGCTCTTGTAGATGGTGTTCCTGCTCTTATAGAATGCAATAATGCTCCTGTAGAGCTTGATAAGTAGGAGGGTTTTGAAAACTGGTAGAGAACGACTGGTTCGATGTTCTGAAGGTGGTAGGTGAGTTTCTGTAGTCGAGAACTTGTCGATGCAAATGAAACAAAAGGTGGTGGAGGGTTCGACCGTAGTGTACTTAAGCTGATGTCATGATCTGTGGTGACGAGGTGAGGTGGAAGGATGGGTACATTATCCCCATCCAGACCATTGGTCCTACTCCAGTGCCATTATGTTATTGCATGTCGCCTGCCCCCCATCACTTCCATTATTCCCATTATACGCTGCCACTACTACCGGTTCTGAGTTTTTCTTCCCAAGTTGACAGACCACACGTGCTAACTGCGTCTTCTGAACTGTTGTTTGAATTGGACAAAGCTTGCTTGAACTCAACGAGGGTGGTTTGAACTAGACGAGGGTGGCCAGTTAGCTGGCCACTAATTTCATTTGATCGCGACCATCTCAATGGTTCATGCAGTTCCTAAATAATATTCATGCAATAGAGGAATAGGTTTAGCCACTTACCTGTTAGTCGCTACCGTGCTCTGCATTCTCGGACTTTGGCACTTTGTTTTTTATTGCTGCTACTACTGGTGCTCGTGGCCTCTAAACTAGTGGCTTATGCTAGTGATTTTCGATCAGGCATTGTTCCTTGTATGTTGCATACATCTTGGCTGCACTGACCCTACCTCTAGAGCTTCTTTTTTTAAAGGGATCAGTTGTTACAAGAATCCTGCAGGATTTCTTGTAGCTGCTTCTCCCTCTAAAATTTTTGGCTGATGCTTGAGCAAGGACTGAAGAGGCAGCTGCAAAAGGTTCTGAAGGAAAGGAGTAACAGCTGGAATACATCAAGTAAGAAACAAGTGAAGAATGTTGATGTTTTATTCATCATCATTTTTTTGTTTAAAAACGAAAGAAACATAATTCCTGTGTTTTTTGTGTAGGGAAGGAAAAGCGAGTGGAAATGTGGGTGTGTAGGGATGGAATGGAGAATTAGGAGGATGAATGGTGACAGGGAAGTCCACAAGCCTTCTGGACAAATTTCTAGCCCTCAGATTCTTCTCTAAACTTGATTTTGGGTGTAGAAATTTTGAATAATTTAATACATATTCAACAGAGATTATCCTGATCATGTACTATTGTGGAAAACATACACAATACATAAGCTCCTCTACGTTGATCATCAATATAGCAGCATCAATAACAATAAAACATCAAGAGCATTCACACATTAACACAGTATGTATCCCGGGGAAAGCATCTCGCTAAAAACCCCAACTATCTGTATATTAATGATTGAGTCATGTAACATTACACAGCATAATACTTCTCACAAGTATCTCCACCTCTGTTACACACAATACAGCTCAGATCTGAATCAATCACTGGCTCAAATCTCCTTCGCTGCTTGCCTGCCTCCGCTGCTCAATACCTGCTCAAGAACTGATGATGATTCCAAGGAAACCACGTATTTACTTGGATAAATCACGTGAGCACAAGCTACAATGTGGGCAAATACGTGAGCAAAATCATTGGCATACTCAATCCCTTGATTGTGCAAGATCTGGTGCACAACTATAGTCACAACTGGTAGCAATCTGATTCTCTAACACCTGTCCCTGCTGAACTGAACATGCACTGACATGCAACTGAGTTAATTGATGTATTCATTAGTTGTATTATGAGTTAATAACTTGTGAATTAATTAATAACTAATTCACCCAACTCATCTTTAGTCTATTTGCCAGTTAGACTAAATACAATCAGTTTAACAAAGCTAAACTGAACACAACTCCATCAACTGCACCTCCAGTCCACTAAACTCAACTCACTTGAGTTCTAACTGAAGTCCTGCATGCAAATATTAGTAATCCCATAGGTAACCACGTATTTCCTTCTGGGATCTACATGTACCACCTCTGTAGCTCAAACTAAAGTGCTCCAAGAGAATAAGACAAAGTTTATAGTCTAAATATTATTATGAGCTAATAATATTTGACTGTTCTATATTTAGACTGAGCAGTCACTCCGCTGTGATCTAAAAATAGAAGTCCATCTATTTTTTCCAACTTGATCAATTATCCGTAAACAGTAACCTGCAATCCATAGACATGATCCATATGTCTAAAAATAGACATAGTCTAAAAATAGACTTGCGCCAAAAATAGCCTGCGGGCCCACTTAGTGAAGGCGACTCTTTTCACTAAGGTCCATCATCTTGTTGCAATCTCAACACTCCCTCTCGACAAGATATGGATTATCAGCAACCCTTATCCTGCCTCGGTGGTACTCGAATTTTCTCCTGGTGAGAGCCTTCGTCAGAATATCAGCATCCTGATCCTCCGTTGGAATGTACGAAAGTACCATGATCCTCTGCTGCACACAATCTCTGAAATGATGGTACATGATGTCAATATGTTTAGATCTATCATGAAATAGAGGATTAGCCGAGAGTTTAATGCAACTCTGGTTATCACAGTAAATCACAGTAGGATCCAAATGAGAACCGAACAAACCAACTAGGATCT
>APFE030659226.1:12084-23289 GCA_000404065.3 Pinus taeda
CGTTTCTCCTTTGGAACATGTACATATGCATCACATCCAAATACCCTTAGATGTGAAAGAGAGGGTTTCTTACTAGTCCATACCTCTTGTGGATTCTTATCCTCCAACGCTGATGAAGGTGATCTGTTGACCAGGTAACATGCTGTCTCCACCGCGTCTGCCTAAAATTCCTGTCCTAACCCAGCACTACTGAGCATACTTCTTGCCCTTTCCATCAACGTCTTGTTCATTCTTTCTGCAACTCCATTTTGTTGAGGTGTATATGGAGCAGTCTTTTGCCGTGCTATACCATACTTATTACAGAATTCTTCAAATTCCTTACTACAAAACTCTCCACTGTTATCTGTCCTCAGCACCTTTATCTTCTTCTCTATCTGGTTTTCCACCAGAGCCTTAAATTCTTTAAACTTGTCAAAGACTTCAGCTTTCTTCTTAAGGAAATATATCCATGTATTCCTTGAGAAGTCATTTATAAATGATACATAGTACACAGACTTACCCAGTGATGGAATCTTCACAGGTCCAAACACATCACGTGCATAAGCTCTAATATCTGTTTCGCCCTCTTACCACCAGAGGGGAAACTCCCCCGATTCTACTTCCCGTATACACAATTTTCACATAAATAAAAGTCTAGAGAGCTATTACTCATACCTTCTACCATACCTTTATCATGAAGTATTCGAAGGCCTTTCTCTCCAATATATCCAAGCCTTTGATGCCACAACATGGTCTTCCCTACAGAGACCACTAGATTTTCTACTCCACTTTCAAGAACAACAGAACTGTTGCACCCATCAACAACAGTGCTACCTTGCAGCTTGTATAGAGTTCTAGTCCGAACTCCCTGCATCAATACCAGTGCTCCCCAAACCATCTTGCAGGTATCCTTCTCGAACACCGTTTTTACACCTGCATCATCCAATTTGCTTACAGAAATTAGATTTTTGGCCAATGGAAGAATATGCAGAACACCCGGAAGTGTTCTAACCCTTCCACCTTGAAACTTCAACTTTACTTTTCTGCGTCCAATGATTCTAGCCTTCCTATCATCCCCCAAGAAGACATCACCACCATCATATTTCTCATACTCGCAGAACCACTCTCTATGGGGAGTGAAGTGAATGGATGCACCTGAGTCAATCAACCATGCCTCATGATCTACATGTGTACTTGAAGAAGCCAAGTACACATCCCCATCTTCATATGAGGTGGTTTTCGCCTCTACAGAAGGAGCATCATCAGATCCCTTTCCTTTATCAAGAGATTTAGATTTACAGTCCCTTTGTAGTGCCCTTCCTTTCTGCATTTCCAACACACCACCTTTACAAGTTTTCCTGGAGATTTAGATCTCCCACTCGATGACTTATTTTTGTTTCTGTTTTGGGACCGTCCTCGCACAGACAAGGCATCACCATTCTGGCTCTCCATATTTTTCCGTCTAATTTCCTCTATCAACAAGGATGAGACTATTTCATCAAACTACAAGGCAATTGCATTGCTACCTATTGCAATAACCAGACTCTCCCACGAATCTAGTAGAGAACACAACAAATTGATGCACTTGTCTTCATCTGAAATTTTAATATCAACAAATAATAACTAACTTACCACAGTATTAAATGAATTCAGATGCTCTGTCACCAAGTCTCCATCTTTCATCCTCAGGTTATACAACTTTATCCGTTGGAATAGTTTATTCACCAGAGACTTAGATTGGTACAAAGTCCCTAACTTGTCCCGCAAAGCCTTCATCAGAGCTTCCTCTGATACATTCAAAAATACTGAATCTCAGACACATAATCGTATTGTGATTTTTGCCTTCTGATCCAACTTCTTCCATTCTTCATCGGACGCTCCCGTTGTTTTAGTACCTAGATCTACCGTGATCCACTGATCTTTATCCACCAACAGATCCTCCATCTTGAGTTTCCATAACTCAAAACTCGGACCATTAAATTTCTCGATCTCTATTTTTCCACTGCTTGTCATCTTCTTTCACCACCAGAATCGATCCGCAGATCTCCCGCTGAATAAGGTCTACCACAGGCCTGAGTGAAACCCCTCAGCAACAAAGGCGTCCCTTTGAAGCCAAAACAGCTCTGATACCAAATGTAGGTTTTAAACCCGTACATAAATTACCTGCATACGAATTCTAAAAACACAGAAAATAAACAATGTGAGAGCATAACACATAAAACACATATACACAAAGTTTTTCCCCTGGATCCCAAAACCGAGACCACCAGCTTGATTTTTCATTATGTTCATTTCAATGTTATAATACATATTTAGACATACCGAAGAATCCAATACCATGGACCGAAAACCATCGCATCCAGAACCATGTGTGAAAAATCATGCACAAAACCATAGGTAGGTCCGCCCAACCTAATATAGGGTCCAAAAATAAAATTTTCTGGGGCGCCACCCTGAACCCCATAGAGTGGAGTTACTTGCACCCCTCAAACCCCCTATGACCCCCCCGCTACGCAATCAACGCAACGAAGGGGGGGCTCTGCCCCTCTTCTAACCTCCCAGTTAACTACGTGGGCTAGTCGTGGAAAGAATATAACACAACCCAATAGATGTCCATGAATTCACTAAGCTAAGTCACCCCCCTCTCAATTTAGTCAAGTTTCCAACAATGTTTTTAGTTTGTTCTGGGCTACTTATCCAATTCGAAGTTTGATAGTAAGGGTATAATATTTGCATTTAATCATATTTATCAATTTTATATTAAATGTACTTCCTTTATAACATTTAATAGAAATGAGTTGTTCATGTTATTCACTTGAAAGAATCAAGTGTTGGTTTGAAGCTTTGCCAACAACATCTATTCACACATTGAAGCAATTCATGGATTTTTTTTTCTCATCCCTCATTAGCATTATAACAATGTTGAATTGTGCTTTGAATTGAAGAACATACATAAACATGAAGGTGATCATGTTGACAAATTTTTTTCTATATTGATGTTACTTTGTATAAAACTTTGTGAAGATGATGTGCTTTTTGAAGAAGATAAATTAGATAGGTCTTTATATGTTTTATCACTTTTTAATACACAAGATCATGCTAATAATGATGAACATGAAAACAAAGATCATGATATGTATATTCTTGAAGATATTGGTCCATCAGTTAACTTTTATGGGTATGATTCCTTTGAGTCCACTAATGATATTAAAAATGTTATTCAATCACACATGTTAAGATTATATAATACATAGTTTCAATATCATAAGGAACTTTGTAAGGTTACAAATATTAAACCTAAAAATGCTTAAATTGACTTTGAAACTCTTATTAATACTACTAGTGTTGAATGGGAGGCTAGATGGGGAGGGGTCTTTATAGGGCCCAATGAACAAATGGTGTTGCAATATGCTTGGGAACTTGATAAAGCCACAAAAAATCATGCTGATTTTCTTGCCCTCTAGAAAGGATTGGAGCTCGCCTCAGACTAAGGAATCAAGTAGATTATTGTCTTTGGGGTCTTAGTATTAGTTATAGGGAAATTCACTAAAGGAAAGAGATATATAAACCCCTCATATTCCCCTTTGATTCTCAAGATACAGGTCTCATTGACAAAATTTTACAAAGTTATTTTTTACCACATATATAGAAATTTGAACTCAGGTGTTGGTGAATTGGAAAAAAGAGGGTCCACATTGTCTCAAGAGGTCCTTAAAATTAATGCAAAACCACTCTTATTTCTAGTTCGACATAAATGAATTGTAATCATCATTCTCTAAGGGTTGAGGGGAGGCTATCTATGCTCACTACTTCCTAGGCTTTACATATTAATGAATCCGAAGAAGGCTCTTGTTTGTATGGTCGAGCCCATCCCTACAATCAACCTAAGTCCAAGTGGCATTCTTCAATGAACAAGTGGATCTTGATGCTCACTCTCTGTTCTCATTTCACAATTAATCTCTTTGGATCTAAATTAATGGTTCCTTCTCTCGCTGTGATGAATCCTTCATTTCAGAGCAAGGTGGTTTCAGTCTTAATGTTTGACATGATCATAAGGTCATTTCTCCTCTATCCTAGTGTGATTTTCACTGTGATGGGAGACCTATGGCCTTTGTCGGGCTCGTGTTTCAATTTTATGTTTAATTATATATGGCTCTATGGAAATCATTGGTATTTCTATCTATATTCTCAGGCATGTGGGCTAGGGTAAGGAAAACAAGAGCTACAAGAGGCAGTGTTCTGGTTCTCTCTGCCCTTAGCCCTTCTTGGGATTTCTGGCATTTGATAGCTCTCTCCATAGAGAGTATCATGGCAAGGATGAATAAAGAAGAGGGGTTCCACGAGACCATCAGGGCCTTGGAGCTAATAGATAAGTTGTTAAACTCCATGCAAGCCTTGATCTCAACCATTAACCAACGTAGATGCATCTTATTTTGAATCTACCAAGTGCCGAGAGGGGTCAAATTTGTTGATATGTAAACATATTTTAGAGTGAAAAGAGATTTGATCCCTCTCAATGCTTGGTAGATCTAGAGTTAAGATGAATCTATGTTAGTATAATATATATGTAGTTTTCATTGAAATATTTTATTTATAATTAATGTTATCCACATTAAAATGATAAGACATTCCCCTTCATTTTTTTTGTTATATGCATACATTTAATTATTTTTATTATCATTATTTTCTAAAATATTACATATAAAATCCATATTACGCTTTGAAAAAATTACAAATCTCCCTCAAAGCAGCTATTAATGGAATAAATTTTTCTTTGTTATTGATATTTTTATAATATTATATATCAACTCCATATTAAAAATGAAATAAATTACACATCTCCCTAGTTGAAAGTGAAAATATAAGGGTTTTTTTTTTTTAAATTGATTAATTTCTCTATAAGACAATAGATATAAAATAATGGTATTTAATATGAAAATAATATAAAAATTTTTTTGTTTTGTTTGTAAGCTGAGGAGAGTCCATTCTATTATATTACTTCGGATTGAAACCATTACATTTCCATGGTGGCCTCAACCCGCCCCGAAGGGAAACCGGGTCTGTTGGCCACCTTAGGTTCTTGACATCCATCCAAAAACCAAAAATCCTAATTCTTCTTGTCCATGCTAAATATGCTAAACAGTGATAAAAACTATTACATTTCCTCCGATGCATAGTAAAATCAAAATAAGTCTTGGAACTAGCTTTTAACTGTAACAAAAACTATCTTTTATCCTCAACAAAACTGCATCACTCATACCCATGTCCTCAAATGTTTCCTTCGTTTTCTTCTGACCATCCTCTTCATTTGTACCCATGTTACTCTTCTCAATTTGCTGCTGAATTTCATCCAGTTTTTTATCTTGCATCATCATGGTAATCTGAATGTTTTTCAGTTCTCTCCTCAGATTAGGAATTCCTTGAGATAATTCAGCCATTTCTACAGCCACTTGCTCCATGGCTTTAGCCAACAGTCGTTTCATCAACCAATAAACATGCAAGGCCTGTTTATACAATGTCATACGCCCTCTTGTGTTTCCTGGATCAAGTAGCAAGTATTCCCAATCCTCCATCTTTGAACCTGATTGAGCCTGGGCTGCTTCTTCCTCCAGATGCTGGATAATTCTCCTGATATCCTTATTTGTATTTTCATAGTAAGCTTGCTCAACATACTGTATCCTTTTCTCCAAAGATTTCCTGTATTTCCTGGCTGTAGACGCCTCCTGTTTCCCCACTGGTCACCCTCTTCCTCTGCCGCAACGTCCTCGCCCCTTGCCTGTTCTTCCTCTCCCCCTGTAGCAACCTCCACGTCCCCGACCCTTCACGCCAGAGGTGCTATTGAAGTCGCCTTCATCCTCCTGCCCCGCATTTCGCCTTCCACCCTACTGTCCTTCTTCAGGCGTTTCATCTTCTGCTATACCCTCATCTTTCCTGGCCTTCTTTCTTTGCTGCTCGGGTCCTTCCGAATCTGAGTCAAACATCTCCACGTCGTCTTCCGAATCCAACTGGACTGTCTGATACTGATTCTCATCGATGCCATCCACAGGTTCCTTCCCTTTCCTCCCCGGGCTACGTTGACCTCTAATCTCCTCTTCTTCCTCCGTTCTCATTCTTCTCCTGGTTGCCATCTGATTTCTTCCTTCACCGCTATCTGTCTCCTCTCTCTGTCCTCTCTGCTCTCCTCTGTTTCCGTCTGATTCTTCTACCACCCTTCCCCTTATCACGCTCTCTGCAATATCATTTATCGCTTGCCGCACCTCGTTTTGCTTACCTTCCTTGTTATCATTCTTCTGCGCCTGTTCCTCATTACCCCTCCCTCGTTCCTCTTGCCACCTGCCGCTCGCATGATAACCCACCTCTCCTCGCCTCCCTTCTGCACCATCGTACCTCCATTTGTTTTCATCCGCCTTACCTCCATCACCTCCTATCTTCCTTATTACCTCGCCGTCCTTTCTCGAGATGATATCCCTTCTCCTACTCGTCCTGTTAACCATCATCATTGCCCTTCCCACATTTGCCTTGTCATCGCTCCTACCCTGACCTGTTCTTATTGCTCGGTTCGCCGCCATTCTCACCCCGATCGGGGGTCTCTTCGTGTCTAAATTATTGGATTGTGGTTTCATTATGATCTTGATTGATTATGATAGTTAAATCGTCCCACCTCGACTTATCCCTTATTGCTGTCCAGCTGCTTTCGATCTTTTCCATCTGTTCTGTACATCCCCTGTTAGCTAAATAATCTGCCGCCTTAGTCCCTTTTCGTCTGACATGACTAAAGATCTTGTAGTCTATTCTTCTGAGAATTTCTGCCAAGTCCTGCACGATCACTGTCATCCTCTAGCTTCTAGCTACTTGCTCCCATTCTTTTCCGTTGTTAATTTTTCGTAACATTTCAACTGTTATCTGTGAATCACCCTCTATTTCCAGATTCATGTAACCATTTATTACCACTATCCTTAGTGCTTGGTAGACAACCATAATTCTGCTTCATTATTTGTCATTTCTCCTCCTCCTTCCGCATAAACCCATCTTGTTTGATTTTTGCAGTCTCTAAATATTCCCTCAAAGCCAGCGGGCCCTGGGTTATGTTTATTTTTAATTTAAATTGATTTATTTTATCTATATAAAGTGATATAAAATTTTGTTATTTAATATGGACATTGAAATATTTTACTTATGGTTGACAGTAAAATATTTTTTGTTATTAATATATTTTTGTTTTAAATATGACATGTAAAATGAAGATATAATGAATTACACATCATGTAATATCAATAATACTATTTTGTGTGACATATTAAGTAGTGGATAAATTACATTTCCTCCTTGTACTAAAAAGTTATTTATTTATTTATACTCGTCTCCATATTAAGTACTTAAGAAATTACATTTCTTCCTCATACTAAAATGTGTTTATTTTTAGTTTTTAGGTTACTTTTTAACCATGGCTTACATTAATTTCCTTCCTTATTACTATTTTTAAATTATTAATGGAAATATTATTTTACTATTTTTAAATGTAGCGTTACGTGGCAACATCTCTCCCATACTGGGTTGTAGAGAACCTCTAGGCCTGATAAACTAGAAAACTTATTAGAGCATTAACCATCCTCTTTCTAATCCTTTGTAGCAGAAAAAATTATGGACCATCACACAACCACGAAGTCCTCACTAGCTAAGCTAAACTATTGATAAAAACCGATGTTCTATTAATTAAGTGGCTCTCCAGGTAAGAGACCTGGAGAGTGCCCAAGAACTTTACACATACACACTCTCAGTTTCCAATCAGGAGAACAACCTAGTATATATAGGCTTTCTCACAATCAAGATGGTTTCAACCACTCCCTAGATAGTAGGATCTGAGGTCTAATATTAGAGTCTCAATCCTATCATCATCACAACAGAGCTTTCATTTTTGTCTTCTTGCAGTAGAGCCCATACTTGTTCATTTGTGGATGAAGCTTCATCTTGACTTTCTTTGCCATGAGGTAGTGTTGTATCTTCACCTCATTTCTTCCCTTGTGAAGGAAAGCTTGAATTCTTATTCTTCCCCTTCTCAGAATTATGGTAGGCTCGATAGGAGAATTTTCCTTCTCATTATTTTCGGTGTCAACCATCTGAATGCCAGCGATGATGCCCTCATCATTTATTACTGCAACTTCTATGTTGACTTCATAAAGACATGGTGTTTCAAGCCATGCTTCAAGAAACTTCAATTCTTCTTCAAACTTCGTTGCTTTTTCCTTCTTGTTGTTTGTAACATCTGCACACACAAAAATATTAATGAGATCATCACAATTTAAATTTTATCCAGCTTTGTTTTCTTCTACCACATCTTTGCAATCAGCTTCATCTGGCTCGTCCCATTGATCTTCAGCACTTTGTTCCTCTTCACACCCTTCTTGAAGATCAGCTTGTGAATCTTGCACAACAGACTGTGCCTCTTGATTCTCGTGGTCATCAACAGAACCACATTGTTTTTCTTAAATTTCTTCTGACTCGAATATACTACCCATGTTAATGCCAAATGCCCACATGAGAAAAAGATCATCATCAGAATTAAAAATATCTTCAAATAAATACATGTTGTTAAAGTCCAGCTTATCTCGCTTCGAGATTCCTTTTCGACTCCACACGGTCCTCTAACGAGCTCCAATAACCATGTTACCATGCAGGTGGGAAACTTCTCCCTTTGGCAGCTCTTCAACTGTAGAACCTTGTAGACTATGGCTTCTGTGCCACATAGGTCTTAGTGCCCTCGACTCTGGCGATAAGCGACTAAATGACCTCTCACAAGATGGAAACACTATTAGTATCTAATTCTGATGCACATATTTCTGAAGATGGGTTTAAATCAGCAAAACATTTCACATTTTCTATGACATATAATAATTCAGAAGAAAATTTACCCAATTGAACATGGGATCTCCACAACCTGCAACTTTAGTTTCTCAAACAATTAAATTTCCAAGACAAACTGCTAGATGACGCAAAAAATTAAACTCCACGAAACGATACCAGGCTCAGCTCGCCTCGCCTACAGTCTTACAGCCTCTTCGCAACACTCAAACGGTGGTTGGATCCCAGTAGCCACACTCCTTTCAATTTAGCTCTCGGCCCTTGTCATACCACACTTCGTCGAAGACACCGCCTTTCTTTGCCACATGCAGCAACTCAGCCGCGTTCCGAAAAAAGGCTTTCTCTCACATAAGCCAGATCACCGCAATGATACCAACAAAACACGACACATTTAAATTCTCCTTTCTTCATTGCCTTAGCTCGAACCATTGATTATACATGCCATTGTCACTAAACAAAACGGAGTATAACCGAAACACGGAAGAGGAAGTAGAACGAGTGTGGAAAGAATTGATTGAACGAGAAATGGGAAACTGCACCCTCCCCGTTGCTTCACGTCATGCTCTTGAGCGTTCCAACCACTCAATGCAGCTACAACTCAATGCACCTGGCAGATTCGTCCCTCTGATACTCTGGTCAACTCAGATCTCTTCGGCACCCAACACCGGGCAAGTCCAGCCTCGTCACGAGTTAACAACTTCTCCCACGTCTCTCCAACAAGATGTGTTGATCTGCTGATTCTGTACTCTTTCTGCTTCAAACTGTCACCCGAGAAGTTGTGCCTTGAGACCTCTCCACACTCCATTGCTTGCCAGAATCACTACTTTTAAAGATAGGCGTGTGAGAGCTGTAGAATTCCGGTGCTCCAATCACCTTCCACCACAGACTTTCTTTGTCAACTTGTTCGCATACCATGCAACTGAATAATAAACAAGATACCACTCAACCTTTTCATGGAGAGATTTACTCTATCGAGGGTCAGCGCGATTTCACACCACGCATTCGTGAAGTTCGTCGCGCATGTACTCTTGATAGCTATGAAGACTGACGAGATAAAAAATGTGTGTAGTTCCACAGTGGGGTCGGCATGCTTATGCACCTAAAACATGCGACGACTTCGATCGCACTCTCCACCTTGAAGCTCTGATACCATGATAAAATTCAATGCTCTATTAATTAAGTGGCTCTCCAGGTAAGATACCTGGAGAGTGCCCAAGAACTTCACACATACACACTCTCTGTTTCCAATCAGGAGAACAGCCTAGTATATATATGCTTTCTCACAATCAGGATGATTTCAACCACTGCCTAGATAGTAGGATCTGAGGTCTAAGATTAGAGTCTCAATCCTATCATCATCACAACAATAATCTAAGTTTAGCTTTCTCCATTAATTCTAACAACTATGAGGTTAGGAAACTCACTGAGAGGGTGGTGGTTTTGGAGATATCCAATGTGCGAAGGGACACTGAGGAGGGTGGCGTTGCTGGTGCTCATGCTGGGTGGAGAAGGACTAGTTGAACTCGCAACATAGAGATATCCAACGTGGCCTGGGGTGATGATTTTCTCTGGTCTTAAAAATAAATCTTTTGAAATGAGTTCCAATTTGGTTTTGTGATTTAATCTTTAGTTATAATAACATGCAAGTTTTGCTTACTATTAAGTTTTTTTTGCAAAATATATGAGAAACATTTTTTTTTTGGTTTAAAGAGTATAGTAGGTTTTTTTTTTTTTTTTTTTTTAATATATGAGAAACATCTTTTTTGTTTAAGAATCATAGTGTGTAATAGTAACACTAAACACTTGGTTTACTTAATCGAAAACCTCCCTTTTGTGGACAATTCGAGATATAAGAGTTTTAATGTAAGGATACTGGCCTAAAACCAAACTTTTATTAATATAAAAATTCTATCAATGGAATGAATTAATTGGGAATAAATTCAACATTATAACTCAATTGAATGACCCTGATGTTGTAAGTATTAATGATAATTTTGATATTTCAACTTCTTCTAATCTTGAACCAATTTTCCACATATAAAAGTTATGTTTTGATTTGGGTTTGCATGATAATGTTTTCGTGAGAATGCTACAATGAAAAATCATTTAATAAATATTCCCATGAGAATGCTATAGTGTAAAATAATTTAATCATTAAAGAGACATTTAATAGATTATAATCTAATCCGAAAACATTTGTTTACTTATTTTAGACTATATAGTAACTTTATTGGTTTACAAGATAATACTTTTTTAAAAATCAGATAAACAATGAAGTTCTTTTTAAATCGGTTAAAGATGATAAAGTAGAAGCTTTTTCTATAGATATTTGCATGTTCACTGATTGATGTGATAATGTTTTAAATT
>APFE030659226.1:23566-54831 GCA_000404065.3 Pinus taeda
TAAAAACTATGAAACTTGTAAAGTTTTATAAAAGAATTATACCTTACAAATGGGCATGTACAAATTAGTTAACCCTTACCAAATACTCCCCTGAAAATTGACATGTTTTGCATGATTGCCTCCTTCATCATTTAAGAGAAGACCTCTCCCATCATTGAAAAGGAAAGCACATTAAGCCTCTCATTATCCCGAAAAGAGAACGAGCACAAAAAGGGTGCATGCGCGGTCCATTGGGTTCCATTAAAAGGAAAAATAAAAATAAATATATCAATATCTTGAAAAGAGAACGAGCACACAAATGGGTGCATGGGCGGTCCATTGGGTTCCATTAAAAGGAAAAATAACAAACTCGAGAAACATAAAGTGGCTAACCTGCAAGAGTTTAGTTTAACGATGCCATATTTGGAAACTATGAAAATTCTAACCAGATTTTGAAAAAGTATGGAATGAATTAAAATTAAAAATAAAAATAAAGATAAGAATAATTTTTTTTTTCATTAAAAAAAGTGAGATTACAAGGAAGAAACGGTCTAAAAAGAAAAGTATTCAAGTCTTTCGCAAAAAGCACTTAAACAAGTCTCCTCTACAAGTACTTGGCAACAAGAATTCCAAAGGAAAAGTCATTGATGATTCTGCGTTATCTAATCTCACATCCACACTTCTCACCTCGTCCTCTAATCTTTATATGAAAGAATTGTTAAATGCAAACAAAGGTTGAAGGTTTTAGAAGCTAAAGGGCAGGAAAGAGATCGTAAAATCCATATAATAACAATTGAGAACAAGGCTTTAGCAAAAAGCAATAAAGTTTTAAAAGAACAAGTGGCATTGCTACAGGAAGCTCTCCTGATACGGAAGGCAGAATGGCAACGATGAAGGTGGATGTGCAAAACATAAAGAAATTTGTAGTGGAAAGTACAGAGATGGTGAATGTGAAATCATCCGAGGATAAAGGGAAAATGATTGTCCAAATAAACAACCATGAAGAGAACGCACGAGAAGAAATGAAAGGAGATTCCACCAAAGTTTCCAAAACTTGGGCTTAAGTTATTAGCAATTCTACTAATAAGGAAGGAGAAACAAATATTCAGGTTGACAACATGCAAGATAGTGAAGGCAAGGAAAGACAAAATAGGGCAGCAAACATAATTATTAAAGGGGTGAAAGACTATGGAAAAAATGAATGTACTCTTGACCTTCCAAGGGACTACTTGAAAGACAAGTTGCTATGGTAAGGACAAATATGCCAAGCATGGAGGGTGGGTAAGTTTAACAGGGAGAGAGCCAGGCCCATAAAAGTCATTATGCCTAGCGTGCATGATAAATATATCATTCTAAGAAAGAAACATCTCTTGAGGGGTTCTCGTTTTTTCCTAGAAGAAGATTTGACTGTAAAACAACAGGAGGAAAGAAGGGAGGAAATTTTAAAGGTTAGGGCAGCAAGAGATGAAAGAAAGAGAGCATGGATTATAAAGGCAAAGCTATGATAGCACGATTTGGACCTCCTTCTAGAACAGAGCAACAAGATGGTAATAAAGAAGAGGCAACAAACTCTTCAACGGGAAATCAAAAAGAAAGGTCAGTATGGGAAAGCAGGGACAAAGACTCAAATGTGAGTCTTGCATGTCAAAATAAATAACAACCAAGTCATACCCAAGTTTCCTTAAAATTAGTTTGTTGGAACTGCAAAGGTTACCCATGGAGACGAGGACTTGGGTTAGGGCTTATTGCGGAAGATAGAGACATAATTTGCCTCATAAAAACACATGAACATGAAGGGTGCAAGACACTTTTATTTGAAGGACACTGGAAGATGGCAGTGTGGAACAAGGCAGCAAGGAATGGTAAAGGGCACGGGGGTATCATGGTTTTAGTAAGAGAGAAAGAAGGTCGTCTCATTAAGTTAGAAAAAGAAGACTTAAATAAGCAATTCATTTGGTTTAAAATATCAGAAAATGGGAATCACATTAAAATTGTAGCATGCTATTTTGCGCCGCAGGTTTCAAAAATCTACAAAGGTAGAGGGCTTGACCACAAAGATCAATTTGCAACCTTAAAAGCGGATATTGCAACATATTCGTAGCTAGGTGAAGTCCTTATAGTGAGTGATTTCAGTGCTAGGACTGCAAGTGAGCAAGCTAGCATTCTTTGTTGTAAAGATGATTATGACCCTATTTGGCTTACAGAAGAAAGTAATCATCAGTGGGAAAGAATTTCAGAGGACAAGGGCTGTAATATCTTTGGTGAACAATTGCTTACTCTATGTGGGGCCTTTGATTTAGTCATTTGTAATGGCTTGACTAGATGGGCAAAGTTCGGTAATTTCACTTGCAATACTTACAATGGAGCAAGTGTGGCAGATTATGTAATTTTCTCGCATGATTTATGTGAAAAAATGGAAGAAGTTTTGATTGGAGATCAACCGTGGGATTTGAAATCAGATCACAAGCCAATTTATTTATGTTTTTCTTGGATTGGAAAGAAACAATTGGAGTAAAAAATTCATCATGTCCAACAAAATCTCTCACAGGGCAAAATTCTTTTGACCCTAGAAAATTGTAATACCTTCAAAATGGTGCTAGAGAGGCTCTTCGAGAAGGAGAAAATTACAATTCATAGCCTTCATAGTCATGAATTAACACATTTAATTCAATGCGCACTTGCAAAGTGCAAAAGAGAAAAAATTAAGAAGTCTAAAACAAATTGCTTTCTGGCTAATGCTTGGTTTGACGAGGAATGCAAAAAGGAAAGGAGAATGTGGAAAGAGTCAAACAATGATAACATAAAGCTCAAAGATTACAAGCAGTTATTAAGAAAGAAAAAGGTCAATTTCATGGTTTCAAGGAGGGAAGAACTAATCTTCCTTGGGAAAAATAATCCCAAATTATTTTGGAAGGAACTCCAACTGAAAAAGATACAAATTGGAAATAATATTACAGCTTCTAAATGGTTTGACTATGTAAGACAACTCTATGAGCAGGTTCCCAAGGTTGACCCTTCCCTCTTGGTCAACAATAATACCGAACTCTTCACGGTACAAAAGGTAGAGATGGGTATCAAGAAGTTGGGTGTTGGAAAAGCAAAAGACTTAGTTGAACTCCAAGCGGAATATCTAAAGTGGGGCTCAAAGATTCTTGCACCTCACATTACAGAAATATTCAACAACATCATACAACAAGGGCTCCCCACAAATTTGACAACTAGTCTGGAAATACCTCTTTTCAAGAGCGGTGACGTCAATAATCCCTCCAATTATAGGACCATCATGATAAACCCTTTGTTTGCAAAGCTATTTGGAAGCATGCTAGAAAACAAAATTAGCAAGTGGGTAGAAGAAAGAGATAAGCATGCTAAAGGGAAAGCAAGTTGTAGACCTAAACATTCCGTAGTTGATCATTGTATAACTTTAAGGCACATCATTGAAAAAGTTTGGGAGAAAAAGGAAGAAGTCTTTTGTTGCTTTGTTGATTTTAGAAAAGCGTTTGACTCGGTTCCTAGGGATAAGCTTTGGCATAGAATGAAGAAACTTGGGGTTCCTAAACATTTCAGAGCAGTTATGCATAGGCTGTATGAAGAAGTGAAAGTCAAAATTAGAACTTTAGCAAGCATTTCTGAAAGTTTTAGAAGCGATATCGGGGTCAAGCAAGGTTGCCCACTGTTGCCTACCTTATTCGGTTTATATATCGACAAGCTTGAGGAGTGGTTAAATTCACATGGGGGTGATAGTATCTATTTGGTCAAGTTTGTTATAAGGCTTCTCTTATATGCATATGACCTTATTCTAATTGCTAAATCGGTTCTTAGTTTGCAAGAGCACTTACTATCCCTTGAGCATTTTTGTAGAAGTGTGGGGATGCAAGTCAATATCAGCAAAATGAGAGAAGTGGTCTTCTCTAAGAAAAGAAAACATAACCAGCATAAGTTCTAATTTGAAGGCAACATTCTAGAAGAAGTTGCGGATTACAAATACCTTGGAATTGACTTCAACAAAAATCTAAGCTGGCATGGTTGTAGAAAGAAAAGAACTTTGGGGGGTTGGAAAGCATTTTATGCTTTTCAAAATAGGTATAGAAAGGCAGAGTTATGGGACTAGAAAACCACTCAAACTCTTTTTAGGCTTCTAGTGATTCCGGTGATTCCCTATGGTTGTGAACTGTGGACCAACAATACATCCGAAATGCAGTAGAGACAAACTAGGAAAATTCAGAAGCGTTTGAATACAAACAAATTTAAGATTAAAAGTGCAGTTCCTTATGATATCTTGTTAAGTGAAACAAGGACTGCTCTTATTGAAGCAATTACTATGGTGCAAGTCATAAGGTATTTAAAAAAAATTGAGTAAATGGAAGAGGGTAGATGGCCTAAGGTTGTCTTTAATGATAGAATGTGCAAGAGCAAAAAAATTTGGATGCAACAAAATAACAAATGTTTTAGTAAATGGGGTATTTGTTTGAACGTGTGTTCCATAAACAACAAAGAGATAAAAGCTTTGGTTATGAAAAGTTCCACAAACGTACTTGGGATAAGGAGCTAGGAAGAAACAAAAATTACTATAATGAAGTGTTTAATCCCACTCATAGTCATCAACCAAAAGCATAAATAGAGGCCAATATCTCTTGGAGAGCCAAAATTCTTATTGCTCAATTAAGGACTAATTCTCATCAACTCTGTTGTGAAACAGGGCGCTGGAAAAGGCCAGAGGAAGTTTAGGGGGAAAGAGTGCATTTTTTGTTCTTCTGGAAATGTGGAAACATAAAAACATTTCATTTTAGAATGTGAGGCCTTCAAAGACAGTAGGGAAAGTTATGCATATATGTTGGCAGCTAGATCTTGGGATAATCTATTTAGCGAGGGGTTTGTCGAGAAGCTGGGAGCATTTATTTTGAAGCTTCACAGAAAAAGGGTCGAATACATCAAGTAGATGAAGAAGCAATCTATCCCATAGGCTATCTTTAGCCTCGTGGACGTTAAAATAATTTCTTTCTTTCTTTCATTTATAAATCAGTTTAGATCTATTTAGCACCGAATCTATTATGCCAAGATGGATCAAATTTTTCGAATGCAGATTTTCTTTTTGGTGTGTAGAACTTAAGGAAGCTTTGCACTTCAAGGGATTTGATCCCTCTCAATGAATAATAGATCCAATGTTAGATGGACCTAAGTTGGTTCCAGTTGAGGGCAATAATGTCACATTTTTTAGATTATCATTATTATGTATATGTTTGTGATAAAATTCAAAATTTGGAATAGGTTTTCTTTGCTTGGCATGACCATATCATTTTCTTCTTTAAGTTAGTCTATGTTGCTTGCCTTGAATGGTTTGTACGTTTGTGCTTGGATGCATTGAGAGGTTTGTGTGTTTTATGTGTTTGGATTTGGATGGTAATGTTTGTGAATGTTACACTTATTGTGTTATATTTTTATATGTGTATGTAATTGTTTACTAGTAATTAGTTGGTGATGAAGAAATGAGACAATCTTGTCAATAATTTGTAGGAAGATTGACATTGCACATCTATTTCATTTAATTTTAGGTATCACAGCTTTTGACAACTAATTAATTCTAAATAGTGTTCCTCCAAGTATGACAAAATATATCTTGAAGAGTAGTTTTAATAATTTACCACATAAATATTACTCTTGAAATAATTTGTTTCTTTGCTAATGTTTGAAATAATTTATTTCCTTTCAGAGTATTTTGATGATTTTTTTTTTGTTTATCCAAAAACTATTTTGCAAAGTCAAGAAATATTGTATTTTTGAATTTTTTTTTTTAATGAGTGGTCAGATTTATAAAATCTTTACATTATTTGTTTCTACTAGCAATTATCACAATCTCCTTCAAGAATATTTTGATTTTGCTTTCATGTCTATGATATATATTTTCCTCTTATAAATATTTTTAATACATTTTTGTATGAAATTATTTATTAGTAATTTTAAATATATGTAATTGTCTATTAGTAATTACTTGGTGATGATGAAGGGATACAATCTTGTCAAGGATTAATTTGCACTTTGCAAGAGGATCAATTATGCACATCTTTTTCATTTCAATTCTAGGCATCGCAACTTTTGACAGCTAATTATTTCTTAATAGTGTCCATCTATGTATTATTAAATATATCTTGATTTTTTTTAAAAATACACAGTCTCAAGATTAACAATGTCTAATGCAAACAATTAAACAAGATTAGAAATATCTACACTGGAATCAATGCATCTAATGCAAGCAATCAAATGATATTAGGAATCAATATCTACATTGAAATCAATATATCTAGTTCAAGCCATCAAATATGATTAGAAATCCACATCTACACTAAAATCCATGTACCTAGTGCAAGCAATCAAATAGGATTAGAAATCCACATCTACACTGAAATCAATACATCTAGTGCAAGAAATCAAATATAATTAGAAATCAACATCTACACTGAAATCAGTGCATCTAGTGCAAACAATCAAATAGGATTAGAAATCATCATCTACATTGAAATCAATGCATATAGTGCACAAAATCTTCTTCCCTCTCTCCCCCCTTCATTTAATCTTGAAAAATATTTTTAATAATTTATAGTCTCAAGATTAACAATATCTAATCCATCTAATGCAGACAATCAAATAGGATTAGAAAGCAACATCTACATTGAAACCAACACATATAATGTAAGGAATCAAATAAAATTAGAAACCAACATCTACAATGAAATCAATGCATTTAGTGCAAACAATCAAATATAGTTAAAAATCAACATCTACAATAAATTCAATGCATCTAGTGCAACCAATCAAATAGGATTAGAAACCATCATCTATGTTGAAATCAATGCATCTAGAGTAAGCAATCAAATAGGATCAGAAATCAACATCTAAATTAAAATCAATGCATCTAGTGTGACTAATCAAATATAATTAGAAATCAACATCTACACTGAAATAAATGCATCTAGTGCAAGCAATCAAATAGGATTAGAAATCATTACCTACACTAAAATCAATGCATATAGTGCAAGAAATCTTCTTCCCTTTCTCCCCCCTCCACCTATATATATATATATATATCTCACTCCATCTCTCATTTGTCTCTCTATCTCACCCCCCCAAAACACACTCACAGACTCTCTCTCCATATCTATCTATCTCTCTCTCCCTCTCTCTATCTCTCTCTTCACCTCCCATCTATGTCTCTATCTTTGCTTGCCTCTCCTTTTATCTCTCTATATCACCCCCAAAACATGCACACTCTTTCTCCATATCTATTTATCTCTCCCTCCCTCTTCCTCTCCCTGTCTCTTCCCCTTCACTCTCTCTCTCCCACTTCTATCTCTCTTCCCTCCTCCTCTCCTCTCTCCCTCTCTCTTTATCTCCCTTATCACTCCAACTCTCTCTCTCTCTCTCTCTTTCTCGCTCTTTCTCTCTCTCTCTATCTTTCTTCTTACCTCCCTCTTTCTTTCCCTCCAACTCCATCTCTCTCTCCCTCCCTCTTTCCTTCTCTCTCTCACGTTCTCTCTCTCTTCCTTCCTCTCTATACCTTTCTTTCTCACCTCCTCTGTCTACCCCCCATCTCTCTACACCCTCCAACTCTGTCATTATCTCCCTCCCTCTCTCCTTCTCTTCCCCATTTCCTCCATCTCTCCTTCTTTGTCTCTCTATCTCACCCCAAAAAAATACAGTCTCTCTCTCGATCTCTCCTTTATCACTCCCTCTCTCTCTCCACTTTTCTCTTTCTTTATATTTCTTCTTCACTCCCTCTCTTCCGCTCCAACTCCATCTCTCTGTCCTTCCCCCTCCATCCTTACCTCTCTCTCCCTCTCTGTCAAGTCCTCTCTCTGGTCCTTCCCCTTTGTTCTTTTCTCTCCTACCTCCCTCTCTCTCCCCTTATCTCTTTTTGGCCCTCTCCCCCCTCCATCTCTGTGTCTCCCTCTCTCTCTTACTCTTCTATCACCCCCCCTCTCCTTCATTTTATCTCCATCTCTCCCTTGTCACTCCCTCTATCTCTCCACCTCTATCACTTTATGTCTTTGGTCTTCCCTCCATATATATCTAGAGTTAATATATATCATGATATATTAATACATATTATAATATAACAAATTCAATATCATATTAAATTCAATATTGCATTAGTCCAAAGTTATTAAATTTAATTATATTGATATTAGATTTAATTATGTTTTTTCCATGTCATGATAACAAAATTTATAATAAAATTACATCCAAATAATATTTTTAAATATTTGAACTTTGATGTGCAAATATTTATGTAGATTTTAATATATCATAAGATATGTTTTTCCCTTTATAGATTCATACAAAAAAAAAATTGGACGAAGATAATTTATTCTCCCATTCAATTATATTATTAAATAGATAGTTATATTTTAATAATTAATCTTAGTCCATTAATAAGTTTAAAAAGTTATAAATAATCTAAAGATTCAAGTTATATATAATTTAAGTTTCAAGCTATTTTTTTGGTCCACATTAGTAAAAATTATTTTTATTATTTTTTGAGGACTTGACAGACTTACACATCAGAGTCACACTGAGTTGGTGAGTGCCCCTCTCGGCACAATGAGAATTTACATATGTTTGTTACAAAACTGTTGTTGCGGCAATAAAAAATGTGTCTAATAGAGAGAACAGAGTAACACAAATAAAGCAACATAATTACATTGAGGCAAAGAAGCAAGGTCGATCCCTTACTGTGTCACATAGATAGTATCAGGGACTATTATTGATCACAAAACAGGCTAGAGAATATCCAATAGGACTTTCAAAATTCAAAAGAGCTTGAATTATGAATGGAGCCATCTATCAAAAATTCAAAAAACACTCTCCTAGGGTAGAGAGGGATCCAACACTTGGACAAGTTTCTGCATCCATGTTTTGTTCTGGAAACACATGGATGAATGAAATGTCATTGAATGAGGTAAGGAGAATAGCAATGTTTTCCATCCACTGGTGTAGCAAAGGAACACCTAGAGAGTTCTGCCTCTGCAACCAGTCAATGACAATCTTAGAGTTGCCAACAACCCTGATGAAATCTATGGAAAGCCAAACAACACTCTAAGGTAATTCCCACAGAGCCATGATCTCTCCCTGACAATTTGTACCACCACCTTCATGCCAATAGAAGTAGAATTCCCAAGTCGGAAAAAGCTTGAGTAGAGCTCCACAACCATAAAGACCATAGGCTCCATCAAAGAAACCCAAAACATAATAATCCCCAAAGTCCTGTAAGTGGACAAAATGTCAAGGAATCCTAAGGGTCCAAAGGCCAATTTCAAGAAAATGACCAACAATTTTGACTTTGTGGAATGATAGTATGGGGTCTTGTTCTCAAAGACAGGCATTTCTAGAGTGCCAAATCCTACAGAGAAAGCGCTCGATAGGGACTTTGATTAGTAAACCAATACAATAGGCATTCACATATGGTAGACCATTCCCCGTCAATCTTGATATTTAGCAAAATCGCCACATAGTCCCAAATGGCCTTGGCGAAAGGGAAATTCAAGAAAAAGTGAATAATATCTTCGAAAGCATATCAACAAAAATGTCATCTTCTCAGACCCTGATAACCCCCTTTCATCAAATTCTACCAAGTCAGGATGCGATTAGAAAGGGCCAGCCAGGTAAAACATTTCATCTTCAATGGGGCTTCTGACTTCCACATAGACACAGTCCATTTGTCAAAAAGATTAGGATGAGGAGATCCATAAATGTATATGTAAATTTCTCTGACAACTACGTTTCCACCTGTAACTCGACCTCCCCAGGCAAGAAAACCGGGCTTGTTAGATAATACAATCTAGCCTCAATATGATAAACAAAGATATAAATAACCTACAGGAATGAACACAACCATTGTTGAACCATTGCAGGAGAGAAAATTCCAAATACGTGAACGTCAAGCACGACCAACGATAATGGAAGAGGTTGCACAACAATCTACGGAAATACACTCACACGAGTTCACAGATCTCATATCGGATGATGAATTGTCAAGCATTGACAATATCACATGCCCTCAACATTTCATTTTTGGGCAGAATTTAACGATAGAATATTTTTGCTTGGAAAATAGTGGAAAATTTTATAAGATTTCTATAAAATCAAGCAAAATTTTTGGGAAATTTAAGTTACAATTATCAAGTTTCAAGATTTTGAGTGTTTTAGAATTTTCATCGTATTAAATCTATATCTACCAAAAAAAATTCAAAATCAAAATCATTAAATATATATATAATAATATATATATATATATATAAATAATATATATAAATATTCTATTTGGTTCCTTATATATATAATATAAATAGTTGAAACGACGAACATACAAATTCGTGAAGATAAAGCACAATAAAGAACGTCCAGAAAACCATTTATTCAAAAAAAATAAAATCAGCTTTTTTTGAGAAATTTAAATTAAAACTATCAAACTTCACAATTTTGAATGTCTGAAAGTTTTTAATCATACCGTATACATACTCACTAAAACAAATTCAAAAACTCGCACATGAGTACATGATCTAGCGGTCGGGGCAGTCGGCTATTTCACTCCCCGACCGCGTTTGATTCTCCCTGTTGCCGCTGCTGCTGTATGATGGTTCTATTGCGAATGTATGATGTAACGGTTGTCAGCGCGTCTGACAAATATATTGTAATAAAAAGAGGGCCATTCTGTTTCTCTTTTCTCTTGAAAACTAGCCCCTCCCTAAAAAAATAATAAAATAAAAAGAAAATAAATAAAAAATCCTATAATCATTTTTTCTTTTTGGAAAAAAAAATTTAATTCCAAAATTGTGACAAAATAACCCTTATCAACAATGTTAAAAAAATTCCAACTAAAAATAACCTAATAACCTTCCCGGCAAAATTGTGACAAAATAACCTTAAAGCCTTTTCTCGCTGGCTTACACAACTGTAAACAATTGCCATGTTTTCATTCATTAAAGTTAGTAACGGACAGGGCCCACTCGTTGACGAGGGGACGAGTGATATAGTGAAGCGAGCTTTATATTCAGATACTAATGAAGCGAAAAGAAAGATACTTCTAACAAATGTGAGAAATAATTTATTTTATTTTTCTAAATATTAAAAAATATATATATAATATATTTTTTTTGTTTTACGGAAAATATGATTTTGAATTTTGTTTTGTTAGTGAAAGATAAATATCATTGTTTCATATTTTGTCGATGTAATATTTAGTAAAAGTATATAATAATTAAATATAAAAAACCTGTTTGTTATATTAAATAATTATTAAATATTTTTGCTATTATTTTATTGGGTTTTAAGTTTTTTAAGAAAGATACTCTAACAAATGTGAGAATAATTTATTTATTTTCTAAAATATTAAAAAATATATCATATATATTTTTTTTGTTTACGAAAAATATGAATTTTTGAATTTGTTTGTAGTGAAAGATAAATATCAGTTCTATTTGTCAGTTAATTTTTAGTAAATGTATTTAATAATAAAAATAATACTTGTTGTTATATTAAATAATTATTAAAAATATTTTGCTATATTTTTATGGGTTTTAAATGGTTTTAAGTTTTTATTAATTATTAATGAAATTCATATTTCATTTTTGCAAATTTTGTTTTATGAAAATGTGAATGTGGTTTAATATGAAGATAAATCATCAGGGTTGGAATTTTGTTAATGTTAATATTTTAAAAAATTTATAATATTAAATATTAATATTATTATAAATATATTTTGTTATTTATTTTATCGGGTTTTAAGTTTGAAGTTGTTTTTAGCGTGATTTTTTGGATTTTATGGCTTTGGAATCTGGTGGAAAAATTGAGGTAAAATCTTGATTTGTGTTATTTAAATTGGTTTTTTGACTGTATATATGGATTTAGCACCTTGAAAAGCCCCTAGGGCACTTTGATTGTGCAGGGGTTACCTATCAAGATTGTGATTTCAATAAATTCTTGCAGATTTTAGAGAAATTAGACCCGGAAAACCCATCAGAAACGCTTCAAAAAAATCACACTAAAGACAACTCGTTTAAGTTTTTATTATATTATTAACAAGTTGTCTTTAGTGTGACTTTTTGGAAGTTTTTCCGATGAGTTTTCCGGGTCTAATTTCTCTAAAATCCCGCAAGAATTTATTGAAATCATGATGGGTAACCCCTACACAATCAGTGCCCTAGGGGTTTTTGGGTGCTGAATTTTTATACTTAGTCAAAAAAACTAGTTTAAATAATACAAATTAAGATTTCACCTCAAATTTTTCCACAAGATTATGACACAGGAAACTCCAAAAAATCATACTAAAAACAACTCCTATTTTATTTATTTTTATTTGATATATTTATAAATTAAAATTTTGTGATTGTTTTTTTTAACTAATATATTAAATTAGAAAGTTAAAAAATTTATCCACAAGTTAGGATAAGGTTTCATGCAAAGGTGTTTATGTTGATTCTCATCCCTGACACATAAAATTGATAAATGATTCAATGTGGATTTAGAAAAAAACACTAGCATTAATTGTTCTTTTTAATAAGACCATGTAAGTCACATTTGGGTGATAATTTTTGTTTCATATAAAAGAGCATAAATAAATGAAATTGAAAATAATTATTTTCATAAATAAATGAAATTGAAAATAATTATTTTTTCTTATAAATGAAAAGTTTTTATAATGCTAAACTTTCTCATTTCTTTTGTATACTCCCTCCTCATGTTAAGTTGGATGCTTATACATTAAGCTTTTCCAAGCTTCATTTCCCTTTCTACGTGGCTACCATTATTGGTTTTATCATTTAATGCTAATCCTTTTTAATTTTTATTGAGTGCCATTTTTTAATTCCACTAATTAAAAATAGTCCTAACATTTTAAATATTTTGCAAAATTGCAAAATCATTATTATTACTCCAATTAAAAAAATGAAACAATCCCTGTTTCGATAAAATTATTATAGTTGCAATCTAATTTCCGGATAGGAAAAAAAGTTTATAAATGTGAAATAGTGACTATAATTGGTTGTATATACTTCTCACGATATTTTATAAAATTGTTAAAAGGATCTCAATTTAAAAATAGAACAATCACTTTGGTTTTGAATACAGTAGTGAATTAACAATATTGTTAATGGAGGATTAGAAGTGTAATGGTAAGATTTTAATTAAAATTGATTATATAAATTTAATAATAATTTTCAAGATTGTTAGGTAATACTAATTTAAAAATGGAATCACTATTATGTTAAATGGGGTGATTGTGATCTTGTTAATAATTCAATTAGGAAAAATTTGCCATAAATAAATACTTAATAGGAAAAAAAATACTTCCCTTTAGTTCAAAAAAGTGTCATGATATCGTTTGTTATGATTTTTAGTGATTAAGATGATTCATAAAACAAACATCTCTTAAATGATAGAAAAAACTAATGCTTCATTTAATTAAACAAAAACAAAAAACTCAAGGTACATCAACACCATACAAAAATTCTTAAAAAGTAATAAACTCAAGCATTCCAAGGTCAATTGTAACGCCACCTCCCATATTTACTCACTTTCATCGGTCTACCAGGGTAAACGTGAGTTGAGAAGTACTATGACATGACTCAACTTCCTAGATCACCTTGAGTAAGTGGAATCAACAAGACAAAACAAAACTTTACTGACTTCCCTCAAGTGATACAGGACCCCCAAGAGGTAGACCACCCTTCCAGGGGCCCAAACCCTGAGTTAACTTGTTTTTTATTGATTTGGACTCCTAGATGCTAGCATAACACTTCCTGAATTTGACTGTAATCCTCTAGTTGCATGCATAAGCCTGCAAGGGAGCGATTACAATCTTTTTTTACCCAGTTCTGTGCCAACGACCATGAGATCTAAGCCACTTTTTTAGGGCTAGTCTCCATAACATTGCCCATAACTTGATGAAACTTTTATAAATGATAAATAACACAGAGACAAGGCCTCTAATGCAAAAAATGAACAAGGACTTAACCTAACCCATCACAACCATGACAAACATTTCATCAAACACATCATGAACATGTAATTTATAGGCATAACTACATATCTAACCATAAAGGTCTCATACTTATTTGAGAATCGTCAAGAAGTTTTGATGCCCTCTCATAATAGACACATTATCATCTATTAGGTCGTATATTCATTAACCATTCATTTACTAATCAAAGCATGATGAGATCCATAAATAAAGTCTATCATAAAACCATGTTTATAACTAGCATACTATAAATGATAGAACAACCATCAAAGCCACATAGTAACAAGCATAAATACTCATGAAATACAAGGGGAAAAGAACTCTTATTAACATATGCAAACGTCAACCAAGTCAGGGACTTCCACGTATCACTCGACCATAGATTGGGCTGAATCAAATCTTTCTTCCAACCACTCACCCCCATGCCATATTCCAAGCATAAATGTGGGACTCATAACAAAACCAACTAGGGCTTCCTCAGGCTTTACCACACATCCCACCATTATCAGTCAAGGGATTTCTAGGCCCGAAAGCCTCATCTATACAATCAGGATTTATTGTATATCTTGCCAATACTGGTCAAGGTATTCCTAGGCCAAACAATAAACATACACTACCAGACTTTACCGCAATCCTGCCAAAACCAGTCAAGGGATCATTAGGCCCTAACAAGCATGGATGCTTATGGATTTCTTCACCAATACCTTGAGGAATTTTCCTATCTCCACCCTTAGGATTTGTCATGTATCCCGCCATTATTTGTCAAGGGATTCCTAGGCCCTTGGTAATTTTCCTAAAGCTACCTCACCCAGTTCTAAAACCATCCAGAAATCTAGCTCAAGCAAATGAAAGAACCCCATCACTCCTACAACCTTAGATTCAAGCACATGATCCTTTGATCAATCCAAGAGGCTATTTCAATTTTGTTGAAGCCAAGACAAGGATTTGTGTCCATCCCCAGACAACAGATCCCATAGACCCATGAACTCAAAAACTAGATGGCGGCTTAAGAAGCCTCGCCCATGATCTTTGACACCATTTATAACCTCAACATCAACGATCTAAGAGAATCTTCAGAAACAAGGACGCTGAATCA
Organism: Pinus taeda; assembly: GCA_000404065.3. NCBI lineage: Eukaryota > Viridiplantae > Streptophyta > Pinopsida > Pinales > Pinaceae > Pinus > Pinus taeda. The sequence goes on from APFE030659226.1 coordinate 38,653, forward strand.
TTGACCAAAACCCCATATCCACATGGATAAATGATAGGTCTATCCAAAGGCCTTTGCGTCTGCAAACACCATAAAAAAACTAGATCCAACATTTGAAAATGATAACCAGATATTAATACTTGTAGAGAAGTAATCTAACGATTTGAAAATAAAAATGCCATCGATCTCCCATCTACCCGGCTAGAGAGAATAATTGCAATAATCAACGACTCCCAACATAATGACTTAAAGCCAACTCTTGAACAATTTTTGGACTCCAAGCAAATGGAGCGACCCTTGTTTCACTCTGCGAGCATAAATTTAGGCCTATGACAATTCCTCCGAAAATACCACTAGCATTAATGCGCATCGTTGGGGCGATTCTATAGATCTTAACGCCAAAAAAAAACCCTAGCAAATCTCATTTTCCCTCAATTCCAAATTACCAAATAATTCATATACTATATTAAAACCCTTACAAGCATATAAAAATTGTCATATAAATAAATAAATGACTAATAAAATTAATAATAAATGTATTGTTTGAATAATTATATTTTATAATGAGCCTGGAGTATGCCGTAAAACTGCTTTTGTTTAGTTAAGATCTCGTTTTCCTCTAATGTAAGGAAACAGGTTAAAGACCCAAGACCTAGAGACATCTGGCAAGAGTGAAACCCTGTCCCCTTATGGACCACCAACATGTTATTCCAGGTGACATGCTTTTCCTTGAATAATGGTGATAAGTCACCGTGCATTCACTGATAGCAACGAGAGATAATCGTCCTCACTGCGAATTTGACAACTAAATTATGATAAATTTTCTCACTTTAAAAAAATATATATATTTTAATAATATTTTTATTTTATATTAATTTTTTTTTAAATTTCATAAAAACTTGTAAATTTTTACAAAAGAATAATATCTTACGAATGGACCTGTACAAATTACGTAACCATTACCAAATACTCCCCTGAAAATAGACCTGTTTTGCATGAGTGCCTTCATCTTTTAAGGGAAAAGCTCTCCCATCATTGAAAAGGAAAGCACATTAAGCCTGTCACTGTCCTGAAAAGAGAACGAGCACAAAAAAGAGTGCAAGCACGGTCCATTTGGTTAAAGGAAAAATAAATATGTCGTTGCAACAGGGACACAAAGAATCGTGAAGATAAACGACAGTAAAGAACGTGCATGAAAACTATTATTCAATATAAAATAAAATCAGCTTTTCATGTACGGGAGTGGACGTTTTAAAATTTATATCCTAACCATGAAAATTTTTCTGATGCCCCAGTGAAGAAAATTCTTAAACACGGTACCATATCGAATGCTTTATTGGTTACAAAACCCGGGAAAAAACACAAAGTGGCTAACATACCAGAGTAATTCCAACAAGATTTTGAAAAAGTATGGAATGAATTAAAGATATAAATAAAGAAGAGAGATATGAATATTTTTTTTTTAGAAAAAATAAGATTTTTTTTTTTAATTATAAATTAGTTTAGATATATTTACTATCAGATTTATGATGGGCAGAGAGGGATCAAATTTTTTTAAGTGTATTTTTTTTGTGGGTAGAACTTAAGGAAATGTTTGCATTTGAAGGATTTGGTTTCTCTGGGTGCATGATAGATCCAATGTTAGACGGATCTATGCTGGTTTCCCTTGAGGACAACAATGTCATATTTTTTAGATTCTCATTATTATGTATATGTTTGAGATAAAATTCAAAATTCACGATAGGTTTTCTTTGTTTGACATGACCATATCGTTCTCTTCTTTAATTTACTATATGTTGCTTGCCTTGAATGGCTTGTAAGTGTGGTTTGTGTGTTTTATGTGTTTGGATTTGGATTGTAATGTTTGTGAATGTTACACTTGTTCTGTTATATTTTTATATGTGTATGTAATTGTTTATTAGTAATTAGTTGGTGATGAAGAAATGAGGCAATCTTGTCAATAGTTTGCATGAGGATTGACAATGCACATCTATTTTATTTATTTTTACCTATCACAACTTTTGACAACTAATTAAGTCTAAATAGTGTTTCTCTGAACATTACAAAATATATCTTGAAGAATAGTTTTAATAATTTACTGCGTAAGATTACTCTTGAAATAATTTGTTTCTTTGCTAATGTTTGAAATAATTTATTTCTTTCAAGAATATTTTGATGATTAATTTTTATTTTTTTTTACATACTATTTTTCAAAGCCAAGAAATAATATGTTTAATGAGTGGTCGGATTTATAGAATCTATACATTATTTGTTTCTCAAAGCAATTATCACATCTCCTTCAAGAATATTTTGGTTTGTTTTCTTGTCCATGAACATATATATTCCTCTTATAAATATTTTTAATACATTGTTGTATGCAATTATTTATTAGTAATTTTGAATATACGTAATTGTTTATTAGTAATTAGTTGGTGACGAAGAAGGGGGACAATCTTGTCAATGATTAATTTGCACTTTGGAGGAGGATTGATTGTGCACATCTTTTTCATTTTAATTCTAGGCATCACAACTTTTAACATCTAATTATTTTTTAATAGTGTCTCTCTGTGTATTATTAAATATATCTTGAAAACTATTTTTTTTAATAATCTACATCTTCAAGATGAACATCTAATGCATTTAATGCAAACAATCAAATAGGATTAGAAATATCTATACTGAAATCAATGCATCTAATGCAAGCAATTAAATGAGATTAGAAATCAATATCTACATTGAAATCAATGCATCTAGTTCAAGCCATCAAGTGGTTACAAACCCTGGGAAACATAAAGTGGTAACTTACAAGAGTTTTATTTTAACGCGGCGACCCTAAAAACAATGAAAATTCCAACAAGATTTTGAAAAAGTTTGAAATGAACTAATATATAAATAAAGAACAAAGATATGAATAACCTATAAGAATGAACACAACCATTGGTGAATTGCAACAAGAGAGAAAAATCCAAATACATGCCTTGGTCATTTATATTTTCAAGCATAGTTTAATGAGGCTATATCTTTGCTCGAAAAAATAGTGGAAATTTCTATAATATTTTGATAAAATGAAGCAAAAAAAAATTGGAAATTTAAGTTACAATTGTCAAACTTTACAATTTTGAGTGTCTAAAAGTTTTTAATCATATTGAATCCATATCACTAAAACAAATTTAAAAACTCTTATAGTCAATTTTTTTGATTAACAAAAAAAAAAAAAAAATCCAACTAAAAATAACTTTCACAAAATTGTGACAAAATAACCTCGATAAACAACGTCTTTTTGAAAAAAATAAAATAAAAAATTCTAACTAAAATTAACCTTTTAGATAAAATTATGACAAAATAACCCCATTAAACAATGCCCTTTTTTGAAAAAATAAAAATAAAAATCCCAACCAAAGATAACCTTCCGGGCAAAATTGCGACAAAATAACCTTTGTAGACAACGCCTTTTCTCGTTGGCTTACACAACTGTAAACGACTGCCATGTTTTCATTCAATAAAGTTAGAAACGGACAGGACCCACTCGGTGACAAGGGGATGTGTCACGCCCCTACACTTGCGGTAGTCTTTCAACCGCTTATAGCAAGGTGCAGCACCACCGAACGTTTTCTTTTCACCAATACTTATGTTCATGGATTACACCTTAACATTTGATACTTAGTTTATTTTTATTCACCAAGTATTATTATTAGCCTTTATACTAATGAACACCCATACACATTCATTATCCACAGCATTTATACATAAACAACACAATTGCAACAGTATAAAGGGAGGGGCAACTCCCTGAATAAGAGTCTGCCCGATTACACTATATTTTCAATTTTCATAAAATTACAAGTATATCTTGGCAACCCCAAGTTTTATACTTAGACAAATTTCAGACTTCGTGTCTTGCCCATGAGCTGCCCACCTCGTGCACGTCTTGCATGGTGGTCACTCCACAATCCACACTTAGCCAAATTTCCACTTGTCCAACTGTTAGGCAACACCTTCATGCAGCCTCACCCGAACTCATTTATCGCGGGAGGGTGCCTTCGTTCAGCCTCACCCAAACTTGTTCAATCGTGGGCGGGCGCCTTCGTTTCACCCTCCACCCGAGTTCGTTTCACCGCGAGTGGGCGCCTTCGTGCACCCTCCACCCGAGTCCATTTCACCATCAAGCGGGCGCCTTCGTGCGCCTTCCACCCGAGTCACCCGTTCAGTCGATGGGCAGGCGTGCTTTCGTGCGGCCTTCCACCTATATCACCAACCGCGGGCGAGCGCGCCTTTGTGCGGCACTCCACCCGTGATACCAACCACGTGCGACTCGGCTCCAATTCGTTCACCCAGCAGGCGCGCCTTCATGTGGCTTGCCTACCGAACTTGTTCATCCAGTGAGCATGCCTTCGTGTGGCTTGCCTATAGAACTCACCTGTTCACCAAACTCGTGCAACCACCGTGTAGGTCTGTCCAGCGAGTGGGCGAATACAACCTGTCATTCCTGCGCCTCTACACTAACTCCTCCACACTTCAACCTGCACCTCACACCTTCTCCTCAGATGCTCGAGCTCCCTAAATGATCGAATGACTTGTTTGTTGATTGATGCCTTTCGTCCACCTCTCATACGCCTATGTATATGGTTGTGAGGCGTGGTCATGCCAATCGGCCAACCTTCCTTCCATTGTGCAGCCGACCTCCAAACTATGTGTTTAGCTCGCCCGTGAGGTGGGTCGACCTACCCAACTGTGGGACCGCCCCCTCATCTCGCCCAACACTTCTCCATCATTCGGTCGGCTTGTGGGTGACTCGCCGACCTCGTCCCCACCGTATAAACTCGCATCCTCATGCGCATTTTCACATCGCATGCTCTTTGCCTTAGCTGCAGCTCGCCAACTTTCGATCATGATGTGCGTCCTGCCCGTCACACAGACTGCAGGTCCTTACATCCTCCTCCACCTAAAGTCGTTGTCGTCCTCGATAATATACCATCCCGGTAACCATCTGCCACCAAGATCATCATCTCATCAAAATAATTGTCTCATCCCTGGTCCATGATATCAACCAGTCCATATACTGCAAACATCCCTGCAACATATGTAAAACAACTGTCTCCATCATGTGTCGTCCCATCTTGTGAACTGTCATCAGATACTCTAACGTAATGCCAACACCTCTCTGCACACTTCCAAACCTCATGATTCGAACTAGTTGGGTGATCAATCCAACTGTCATGCTCAGACCATAAGAATGCACATCCTTATGCCTACACCAGTCTTTTCTCAGACTTTGCAACATCCTGGACTCGCCAAGAATCTCTCCCATGCTTAGGTCCATGGAAACTCCATCCCATCTGCAACATGTGATGATGCTAACTCCAAAACATTCCTGCACCACCTGACATACCTGCTCAACTTGTTTTAAGGACTCACTGCCATGAGCAACTAACAATGAGCCCCATCTTTTATGTCATCTAAGAATATGTAGAGGGAGTAGAGCCTGAAGGCTCACCCTCACTAATAAGCTCAATCCATCTGTCAGGATCCTCTATCTCCATCCTCTACAGATATGCAACCCGATCCTCCTCATGGACATTCGGTCTCACATAAACATCCTCGTCATCATCATCCTCAACCTCCTCTAGCGTTCTTGACAAATCCAAGATACTATCAGATAGTGTCTTGATAACCAATGACTGCTCGGTAAGCTTTGCCTCAACAGTAGACAATTGCTTACACATATCATCCATGCGCTTCTCGTCCTCCATCTGCATCACTGCTAGTTTACAATCAAGTCTTGTTACACCAATGGTTGGAACACCAATGGGTACATCTTCCCTTCCATCGTAAATGTACAACTTCTTCAAATGTGGAACAATCATAGCATCATATTGTTCAAGAATTCCATCCCCAACACAGCTTCATAGTCATCAATTTGCACTATAGGGAAGTTGACTTTCCCGGTCCACTCACCTAGTGTTGTGTCCATCCTTTCAGCTACACCAAGTACAGGATCAAGAGGAGAATTCACTGTCTTCATTTGTGCCTTCACCGGTACAAACTTCAGCCCAATTCTTCTCGCAACGCCCTCACTCATGAAGCTGTGAGTAGCCCCACTATCCACCATAATGAGTACATCAGCACCCCCAATCTTCATCCGAACATACTCCAAATTGTTCCTCTCAGGATATCTCCAAGAGACCACTTCTGTAGCAGCAACAGCTCCAAGAATCTGCATCATCCCCATAGAAGCTTCTTCTTTCTTCGTATTAGACTATGCAATAGCAACCACTTTTGGTCTTGAAGGACAATTATTCACCGTATGTGGTTTAGCACATATCCAACACTTCAAGGCTTTCTTCGTCTTTGTCATCTCATCTGATTTCGAAGCATCATCCTTCTTCTTCTCTTCTGGCTTATCGAACTTCTTCTTTTTCTCATTAGAAGTTTCGTCATAATGCTCCACCAGTCGATCCACAGCAACAAAAGCCTCCTCAAGTGTCTTTATCTTCTGCCTCTTCACTTCATTGCGTGCCCAAGGTTTCAGCCCAATAATGAAATTGAACACCTTGTCCCTCTCCGCCATGTCAGGAAGTTCCAAAACTGCACTTGCAAACTCCCGCTGATATGTCTGTAGGTTCCCTGTCTGCTTAATAACTTAATATTCATCCTTGCTTCCCATGTTTCATCCTGAGGATTGAAGTGGGTCTGCAAAGCCTTCTTTATGTCATCCCACGAAGTTATGTCACCAGCAATACCACTAGCAATCTGTTCCATTCTCCTTCGCCACCACATCTTAGCATCTTTCGTCAAGAATTGAGCAGCCACTTTCACCTTTATCCCATCATCGGATAGACCCAAGCATTCCAAGTATTGCTCCATATCCCAGAGAAAGTTACCAAGAGTTTTCACACTTCTTGTACCATCATAAGATTCTGGTTCCTTGATCTTAACATGAGACACTCCTCCACCTGAGTTATGCCTCATGACCTTCTTCAACACTGCGATCTCATCATTTGCTTCATCAAGAGATTTCTGCAAGTTCAAGATTTGTGCCAAACATCGGTCCCTTGCTTCTCTAATTTCCTTGACTTCATCTTCAAGTTGTGTACACTTGAGATCAATGTACTCATGCTGAGTCTGGAGTTCATCGAGTTCTTCCCTCATCTTCGCACTGGCTTCTAGATCTTTCATGACCACGACCATCTTCGCAGTCCAGTAAGACTCCAATTCCTCCATTCTTTCCAATATCCTTTCTATGAAAGCCTCAGTTGCATTGTGGCTAGATTCACTCGATACCACATGAGTTTCACCTGCCATTTCTGCTAACAGCTTCCTTCTTTGTGATCTAGTATAGACCATCCACCAGCTTCACTAAGTTCCCTGCAAAATCGAACCAGCTCTTGTCTCACTTGTATGTGAAACCAACTTCCTTCACCTGCAAGTACCCTTGATTTCCATTGTCACTTCGTCACGAACCAGCTCCAACCGAGCTCTGATACCAACTGTCACGCCCCTACACCTACGGTGGTCTTTCAACTGCTTATAGTGAGGTGTGGCACCACCGAACACTTTCTTTTCACCAATACTTATGTTCATGGACTACGCCTTAACATTCGATACTTAGTTTATTTTTCTCCACCAAGTATTATTATTAGCCTTTATACTAATGAACACCCATAAACATTCATTATCCATAGAAATTATACATAAACAACACAATTGCAACAGTATAAGGGGAGGGGAAACTCCCTGAATAAGAGTCTGCCCGATTTCACTATATTTTCAATTTACATAAAATTACAAGTATACCTTGGCAACCCCAAGTTTTATACTTAGACAAATTTCAAACTTCGTGTCTTGCCCACGAGCTGCCCACCTCGTGCAAGCCTTACACGGTGGTCACTCTCACAATCCACACTTAGCCAAATTTCCACTTGTCCAACCATCGGGCAACAACTTCGTGCAACATCACCTAAACTCGTTCACTGCGGGCGAGCGCCTTCGTTCAGCCTCACCCGAACTCGTTCAATCGTGGGCGGGCACCTTCATTTCACCCTCCACTCAAGTTCGTTTCATCGTGGGCGGGCACCTTTGTGCACCCTCCCCCCGAGTCCATTTCACCGTTGGGCGGGCGCCTTCATGCACCCTCCACCCCAGTCACCCGTTTAGCCGACGGAAGGGCGTGCCTTCGTGTGACCCTCCACCTGTATCACCAATCGAGGGTGGGCACGCCTTCGTGCGGCCCTCCACCTGTATCACCAAATGAGGGTGGGCACGCCTTCGTGCGGCCCTCCACCTGTGATACCAACCGCGGGCGCCTTCTTGCGACCCGGCTCCAACTCGTTCACCCGGCGGATGTGCCTTTGTGCGGCCTGCCTACCGAACTCGTTCACCCGGCGGGCACGCCTTTGTGCAGCCTGCCTATCGAACTCACCCGTTCACCAAACTCGTGCAACCTCCATGTAGGTTTGCCTGGCAGGCGGGCGCATACAACCTGCGGTTCCTGTGCCTCTATGCTAGCTCCTCCACACTTCGACCTGCACCTCGCACCTTCTCCTAAGATGCTCGAGCTCCTTGAATGATTGAATGACTTGTTCGTTGATTGATGCCTTTCGTCCACCTCTCATCCGCCTATGTATATGGTTGTGAGGCGTGGTCATGCCAATCGCTGACCTTCCTTCCATCATGCAGCCGACCTCCAAACTATGTGTTTAGCTCACTCGTGAGGTGGGTCAGCTTGCCCAACCGTGGGACCGCCCCCTCATCTCGCCCAACACTTCTCCATTGTTCAGTGGGCTTGTGGGTGACTCACCTAGCTCATCCCCACCGTATAAACTCGTAGCCTCATGCGCATTTTCACATCACATGCTCGTTTCCTTAGTTGCAGCTCACCAACTTCGCCCGGTGATGCGCGTCCTGCCCATCGCACGGACTACAAGTCCTTACAGGATGAGTCATGGAGCACCATCTTGCATCTTAATAATTTCCATGGTAACGCTCCTCAATGTTGCTTAATAATAATAATTTATTTTCAGCTAATAGTGAAGCGAGCTTTTTACTCAAATACTAATGAAGCAAAAATAAAGATAATTCTAAATTTAGAAATAAATTATTTTATTTTTATTATTTTTCCAATATATATGTTTTATGAAAAATGTTAATGTGGTTTTTGTCGATCAAAATAAATCATCATGGTTTTCATATCTCATCATGTTTAATTATTTATTAAAATTTATTTAATAATTAATATAATAAATACTATATATTAAATATCGTTAAACATAATTTTGTTATTAATTTAAATTGAGTTTTAAGTTTTTTATTATATTATTAATGTAAATTGAGTATTTTATTTTTGTTTATTTTTATTTGATATATTTGTAAGTTAGGGTTTTGTTGTTTTTTTTTAAATAATGTATGAAGTTCAATGTTTTAAGAGAGAAAGTTAAAAAGTTTATTTATAAGTTAGGGTAAAGTTTTATGTTGATTCTCATTTTCTAACCCATGAAATTGATAAATGAGTTATTGTGGATTTAGAAAAAACACAAACAATAATTTTTTTTTAACAAAACCATTTAGGTTATAACTTTTCTCCATAACTTTTATTTAATATAAGTGAAATCGAAAATAATTAATTTTTTTATAAAAACTAATAGAATTATTTCTTCCGTAAACTCCTTTTCAATGTTAAGTTGGATGCTTATTACCCAAAGCTTTTCCAAAATTCATTTCCCTTTCTATATAGCCACCATTATTTGCTTTATTATTTATGTTTTTTTATTTGCTTTATTATTTATATTTTTTTAATTATATGTTTTATTATTTATGCTTATCCTTTTTAATTTTTATTGAGAATGCCATCTTTTAATTCCACTGATCAGAAATGGTCATAACATTTTAAATATTTTGTAGAGCCATTATTAGGCCGATAGGCCTTTCCTTTGAAAGGGACCTTCGTCGTCCCTTTCATTCTCATGTTGACACGTGCCGTGAAATTCCCTTTCATTTTGATGTTGACACATGGCGTGAGATTTTTAGGCTAGACAGAAAATCGGCGGACCGCGATTTTTCTCGTATTTGTTTAGCTGTGAGTTGTGATAAGCGCTCGAGATCAAATGCCATACGACCGTCGCGCTGCGATCGAATTCCGTCTGACATCCCGCCGATCCGCCCGCACGGCTTCGCTCCTTCGTCGCCTCTTCATCAATATGTTTATACAATTCTTCCGATGCTAATGCTCATTGAAGTAGAAATCAGTAAACCCTAGCTTCCAACTATCTTTGGCTCTCGGATTGCCCATTTGGCAAAAACATCTGTTGGTCATCGCGGCTGAGTAGCCTGGGAGAAGAATAGCGTGGGAGAAGAAAAACTGTCCATTCTTCGGGGTATATCAATGATGATTTTGTCGAGGGTTTTACGAGAAGTCGATGCCGCCCCTTGCTCGAATGCACTGCATCAGTTATCTTCCAAAGTTAGTCTTGATCTTTCTTTACTGTATTATAATATTGAAGGGTTTGAATGTTTTAGCTAATCTATAATTCACATTTCGGATCTTATTAAATATATTCTCCCAAGCCACTGTAGAAACATATTATCAGGACTTTTTTCTCAGTTTTCTCAATCTGTAAGCCTTGGATTTAGAATTGACAACAATTATATTTCCAAGTTACTGAATTCTTCACACATGAAAATGGAAGTATGTTATTAAAGATTTATAAGCGTTTGTATGTATGCTAGATTCTGAACTGTGTTATTCTTTAGATTGATAGGGATAGAACATTCTGTAATCTGCAATATCCATAGAGCCTTACAGTTATTGCCTGTTGCATGAAGAGCATCGCAATCAGCATACCAAAAAGTTCACCAGCTATGCGGGCAAATCTGTTAATAATTGAGCATGCACCCAGGATTGCAAACAAGATCAACAAGAATGATGTCCAGACACATACCCCTGCATTGGCCATCAAAGTGGAAAGCCTCAACACTCTTCCACGGCCCTGGGTGTTGTTGGGTTCTTATTCCCAATGATTCTTCGGAAACGACAGGGACTTTGAAAGCCTCGAGACTCTTCCACGCCCCTGGTTGTTGTTGGGTTCTCATTCCCAGTGATTCTTCGGAAACAAGAGGCAACCCAAGTTAGGATAAAACATAGAGGTCTATTTGGCTTTCACAGAATCACCTTGTGACGCAACTAGACACAGAGATAAGCAATACCCCTCGTTTCATGGAGAATACAGCCACTGTATTCCACCATCCATATTAGCTGTAAAATCAATCCTTGGCAGGGCAAAGTTTTGCATCACCTCTCTCACTAATATGTTTATACAATTCTTCCGATGCTAATGCTCATTGAAGTAGAAATCAGTAAACCCTAGCTTTCAACTATCTTTGGCTCTCGGATGAATCCGCTTGCTCAATATGAATATTTCTACCATCATCTGGACTCGGTGGAATGACCTTCTTGCCTTTTGCTTAAGAGCCTTTTGAATGAACGGAGCCGAATGCTGGGGGATTTAACCGATTGCCCATTTGGCGAAAACATCTGTTGGTCATCGCGGCTGAGTAGCCTGGGAGAAGAATAGCCTGGGAGAAGAAAAACTGTCCATTCTTCGGGGTATATCAATGATGATTTTGTCGAGGGTTTTACGAGAAGTCGATGTCGCCCCTTGCTCGAATGCACTGCATCAGTTATCTTCCAAAGTTAGTCTTGATCTTTCTTTACTGTATTCTAATATTGAAGGGTTGGAATGTTTCAGCTAATCTATAATTCACATTTCGGATCTTATTAAATATATTCTCCCAAGCCACTATAGAAACATATTATCAGGACTTTTTTCTCAGTTTTCTCAATCTGTAAGCCTTGGATTTAGAATTGACAACAATTATATTTCCAAGTTACTGAATTCTTCACACATGAAAATGGAAGTATGTTATTAAAGATTTATAAGCGTTTGTATGTATGCTAGATTCTGAACTGTGTTATTCTTTAGATTGATAGGGATAGAACATTCTGTAATCTGCAATATCCATAGAGCCTTACAGTTATTGCCTGTTGCATGAAGAGCATCGCAATCAGCATACCAAAAAGTTCACCAGCTATGCGGGTAAATCTGTTAATAATTGAGCATGCACCCAGGATTGCAAACAAGATCAACAAGAATGATGTCCAGACACATACCCCCGCACACCAAAGAGCGGAGAAGTTATCTAGTAAAAAATACATATAATACACAGGAGCTGACAGTTGACCCCTGAAAAGCTTGGCAAAATAAATTTATAGCCATCAAACATGATTCATCATCTTGTTTGACATAACAAAGGTCTACAGGGAGATCTAGATTCTATACCATGTTGCCCAAGCCAAAAACAATTTTGGGCCCAAATCTATTCTTCCTTTAGCAAAATTATACATGAATGTATGCATTATTACAGTTGGCTCAGCCACTCCAAGAATTAGCAACGGTTGACCTCCAAAAATTGAATGTATGATTCCACAGATGGCAGTGGAAGCCAAGGTCTGAGCTCCAGTCAGGATGCCACGTGCAAGCATCAAATTCAGATATTAAATTTCAGGTTGCTGAATTTTATTTAGTCTCGCGCTTAATTAATTAAACTGGTCCAAACATTTCTTAAACAAAATTTTCCCGAAAGGTTTGTAATTATGTGAAGGGCCAACAATCTCAAAATCGCTGCAATTCCTACCTGTACTCCTGTGCAGTTGCTCTCCAAATGATATAACGGGAATGGTTGATGCAAAGAATATGTAAGTTGCGAGAGCAAGGATTCTGAATCTGACAAAAAATCACCAGTTAGTGAGTGTAAACAATTTTTTTTATCGATATAGATATTATGGAATCAGTGATCCATTCTCAAGTTTGTTAAGTGCTGTGACCAAAAAATTGAAATGTCTTCTCTTCATTTTTAAACCCATGTAGCTGTTAGATTGTAAGCTTCAAAGAGTTTAGGAGGCAGACCAAAACAATTCTCCAAGTAAATATTAACTTTCAAATTCCAATTCCAGAAAAAAGAGTTTTTCTAGCATAAGAGGCCAACAAAACAATCACATATTGCAATTAAAGTATTTCAATGTGTAGTATCCTCTTCAAATCAAGATATAAGCATACAATGGAGACAATAAATTGTAGGGTGTGTCATGTAGGCACTTGTATCCTGCAGTGAAGTCACCAGTCACAATGATCCAGTCCAAGAAAACAAGGTTTTCCACAAACCAATTAACTCTTCTAGAAAAATTAAACAATTCCAATTTAATAATCCTATCGGCCTCTCTTTGTACCTTTTGGGACAATTGCTAGTTATTACTCCAATTCAAAAATGAAACAGAAATTGGATGCTTATTACCCAAAGCTTTTCGAAGATTCATTTCCCTTACTACCCACCCACCATTATTTGCTTTATCATTTATGCCAATCCTTTTCAATTTTTATTGAGAGTGCCATCTTTTAATTCCACTAATTAGAGATGGTCATAATATCTTAAATATTTTGTAGAGTCCTTATTATTACTCCAATTTAAAAATGGAACAATTTATATTTTGATAACATAGTTATTGTTGCAACCTAATTTTTTTTATAAAAAAAATTATAAATGTGAAATAGTGACTATAATTGGACACATACTTCTCGCGATATTTTATAAAATTGTTAAAATGACCTCAATTCAAAAATGGAGCAATCACTTTAGTATTGTTAAAATGTTCCTAATTCAAAAATGGAGTAATCACTTTGGTTTTGAATACACTAGTGAATTAACAATATTATTCACGGAAGACAAGAATTGTAATTGTAAGATTTCAATTAAAATCGATTATATAAATTTAGTAATATTTTTCAAGATTGTTACCATAATATTAATTCAAAAATGGAATCACAATTATATCAAATGGCATTGAGGTGATTGTGATCTAGTTAAGAACCTAATAAGGAAAAATTGCCACAAACAAATACTTAATAGAAAAAAAATGCTTCCCTTTAGCCCAAAAAAGTGTCATGATATCGCTCATTATGATATTTCGTGATTAAGATGATTCATAAAACAAACATCCCTTAAATGATAGTAAAAATTAATGCTTCATTTAATTAAAACAAAATGGTACATCAATACCATACAACAATTCTTAAAAAATTATAAACTCGAGCATCCCAAGGCCAATTGTAAAGCCACCTACCACATTTACCCACTTTCACTGGTCTACCAGGGTAAACATGAGCCAAGGGCCACTATGACATGACTCAACCTCCTAAATCACCTCAAGGAAATGGAATCGACAAATCAAAACTTTATTGATTTCCCTCAAGTGCTACAGGACCCCCAAGAGCTAGACCACCCTTCCAAGTGCCCAAACCCTGAGTTAACTTGCTTTTTTATTGATCTGAACTCCTAGACGCTAGCATAACACTGCTTGAATTCAACTATAACCCTCCAGTTGCATGCATAAGCCTACAAGGGAGTAACTCCAGTCTTTTTTACCCAGTTTTGTGTCAGCGACAATGAGATATAAGCCGCTTTTTCAGGGAGAGTCTCCATACCATTGCCCAAAACTTGATGAAACTTTTAGAAATTAAAAATAACATAGAGACAAGGCCTCTAGTCAAAAACTTGAACAAGGACTTAACCTGACCCATCCTAACCATGACAGACATTTCATCAGACACATCATGAACATGTAATCTATAGTTCATAATTACATATCTAAACATAGGGGTCTCATACTTATCTGAGAATTGTCAAGAAGTTTTGATACCCTCTCATAATATATGCATTATCATCTATTAGGTCGTACACTCATTAACCATTCATTTACTAATCAAAGCATGATGAGAGCCATAACTAGTCTATCATAAAACCATGTTTATAACCAACATAATAATAGTGATAGAATAACCATCAAAGCCACATAGTAACAAGCATAAATACTCATGAAATATAAGGGGAAAAGAACTCTTATTAACATATGGAAAAGTCAACCAAGTCAGGAACTTCCACGTACCACTCGATCACAGATTGGGATGAACCAGATCTTTCTTTCAACCAATCACCCTTGTGCCATATTCCAAGCATCAATGTGGGACTCATAACAAAACCAAATAAGGCTTCCTCAGGCTTTACCACATATCCCACCATTACTGGTTAAGGGATTTCTAGGCCCGAAAGCCTCATCTATATAATAAGGATTTATTGTATATCCCACCAATACTGGTCAAGGGATTCCTAGGCCAAACAATAAACATACACTACCAGGCTTTACCGAAATCCCACCAAAACTAGTCAAGGGATCACTAGGCCCTAACAAGCATGGATGCCTATGGATTTCTTCACCAATACCTTAAGGAATTTTCCTGTATCCATCCTTAGGATTTACTGTGTATCCCGCCATTATTGGTCAAGATATTCCGAGGCCATTGGGAATTTTCCTAAGGCCACCTCACTCAGTTCTAAAACCATCCGACAATCTAACTCAAAAAAATGAAAGAACCCCATCACACCATGGCTATTTAGAAATGGCAAGGCAAAGTTGAAACCACTTTCACACCTATAAAAACGCATACCAATGACAACATGAGAACCAAATACACACATGCATGAACCATGCATGTCAAAGCTAGCAAGAAAATCATACATGCAACTTGATACCTACAAGTAATCTCATTGTAGCCGCTTGATCTGACTCTTCCTTGCTTGGTATTTGATTCCCTTTGCTTTCTTTTCCTTCCTTTGCCTTTCTTTCTCCAAAGCTAGAGTGACGCAAGAATGCTCTAAGTGTGCAAGAGTATGAGAGAGAGAGAATATAGAGAGAGCTCCAAAACTGAACTTACAAAAGTCGTGCCAACAAAAGCTGTGAATTGATCCTCATAATCCTTTTTATTAATTAGGTCTCTATTTTCTTCAATTTTCTCTATTTTTCCTTCAATTTCCTCCTCCCATGTGTTAGTGTCGGTCTTAAGCCCTCCATCAGTGATCAATTGCTCTTTGCATATGCATAATTAGGTGTCTCATCAGTGTCAATTTTGCATCCCACTAGGCATGCCATAACACTGAATGGAGGAGCTAGGTCTTTTTTCCCTTCTTGGCTTTGCTGGATGAGGTCATACTACAATGTAATTGAGTCATACTTGTTGTTATTTTTGTCTTGAGGTCCCATGGTCTTAGGTCTAGGTTTTTGAGTCAAAATTATGTCAAGGTCACGAGTCAAGGTCA